>CAAKHG010007035.1:4820-17587 GCA_901007715.1 Dactylopterus volitans
GTCTATCTCTCCTCCAGCAAGCGTGACTGCCTTCACAAGAGGGCGGAGTGAAGCAGCCATGCCACCAACTGAGCATGGAAGTGAGTGGGTGTTTGCCTGCATGGACGAATCGGAGTAATTACAGACTACTACACAGACTTTTTTTAAAGGTTAAAATGTGAGGACACGTGATTAACACAGACAAATAATCGCTGCAGACTGTGGTGCTGGGGCTATATATTGTGTGTTATAATTTCACATTAAACTAGCGGATGTGTCAATTTACAGTTAAGAAAAACTAAATAAATTTAAAGATTGCCTCACTTGAGAGTCGGGCTCGTGTCTCTCTGTACTCGATTACTGCTGCCTGCGACAAGCGCGGGTATTCTGCCTGATTGTCTATTCAAGAAACATGAATAACTCTGTTGCTGCAACACGCGCCGATCTTGAGCGTCAAACTGTGGTTGTGCTTCATATTCAACTAATACAGAGACAGAGCAATGAACATAACGAGTACCCATCAATGTCCTCGCTTCCAAGGGCTCTGAGAACTTCAAAAAACTATCCAGCATCACGATGACGATTTCGAAAATAATTCAAATCCTCCCAGCATCGTTCTACTTGAAAACAGTTTAGTTTTTATCCACTTAATTGTTAAATCATGTATCCAGGAAGAGATGATTTTCAGTTACTTATAAACACAGTAAGCATACACATTGCTGTAATTTTCCAAAATTATGTAATATAATCCAAAATAATTGACTCTTACAGCAGTATTAAGTTTAGTTTATACGCAGCATCTTAGAGATGCAAAATTCAAGCAGCGCCTCACACACGTGAGGATGAGCTGTGTCATGAATAAGTGCGCTGGAGTGTGCATGTACACTTTGATCCAGGTGAAACTTTCTGTCATTCTGGCTTTTGCAGAGATGTGATGTATAGAGGACAGTTAAAATGATACTTGAAAATGGCTTCATATCCATGGAACTGCTCATATTTTTAAGGTAACAGACATCGTGAATTTTTAATTTTATCACTGTCTATAAGAGAAGAAATGATACAGCGTATAACACATTTTTTTGCGTGGGGAATGTTGAATGTACACACTGCCAGTTATCTGGCAGTTTGACGATGAAAATTAACTTGCAATGCTTTTCATCTTTTTAGCTAAATTCCTAGTCTGTAATCTAATTACATACATGGCAATAAAGGCATTCTGATTCTGATTCTGATTTTAGCAGCCTTTCTGCTTGGCTATCCCATTTTAGATGCAATAAAAACGTTTTAGGTGAGATGAACAGAATGGAAATTTCAGTGTACAATCATTAAAGAGAAACAAGGACTAGCTGTAAATGTTGGGTGATCTCCGAATGAGAGCGTCGCTTCGTGTTTAGTTTTCGTTTTTTGCTGTGTGAGGGAGGAAAAAGAACAGAGTGGGCGCTCTTCTTGGTTCTCCTGTCTCGCGTCCAGAGAGCCAGCACGCTTGCTCTGCTCCTCCGCCTGCGCGCTGATTGATTGTTGTGGCTCGCTGTCATACGAAAAAAAGTTGGTCTCACTGTGAATTAACTCCATTCGGCTTTAGCACTGAAGAAGCATGGCAGACTCTCAGGAGGACAAGGTGTACAGAGCAGAATATGCGAAAAGCGGCCGCGCGTCGTGCAAAAAATGCAAAGACAACATCGCTAAAGACTCGCTGAGGATGGCTATCATGGTGCAGGTAACGTCGCTCATCTCCGGCGGTGCTGCGCAGCTAGCTAGCTTACCGTGATATACATCTTTTTTAAAAGCGGTTGGCTTTTGACTTGTGCATATCGTGCGTTTAGGCGACAAACTACATAGTATGTTAATTAAATGCATATGGCTCGGTTGCAGTTGTGTTAGGCCCTCGTTAGCATTTAAATGGCTGACGTCTCCCGAGTCTTGGTCACAAAGAGCCGTTAAAGCCTTGATGTCCGCATTTTGGTGTGCAACAAAGTTGGGGTTCACTGAAGTAGCTCAGTGACAACGTTGAAGATAATATGAGTCCAGATTTGTGCTAAAATATATCAGCATTAACATCACAGAAAACACCGATGATGAAATCTCAGTGGAAGTCGAAATCTGCTGCTACCCGTTCCGCAGCATTAATTTAAAAAGGAGCCAATTTATCTCCAATGGCTGCACAAGCTACAGTCCTGAGTCATGGTCTGCAGATCCTGATCCAGAGATTCTGTCACTTGACTCGTAAAGCTGGTCCACACTCATCAACTTCAACCGCTCTGTTCAATTCGAGTCAGTTTTTGCGCAGATGCATTCATGTATAATGCATGTATATAAATATGTTCGTTTGTTCGCCGTCTTGCGCTTATCCGGATCCGGGTCGCGGGGGCAGCAGTGGCCTGCTGTCCAATCCGCATAGCACCAGGAACAATGGGGTTCCTCCTGCAGGTGGTGGGCATGCTGGAGGGTTACAGCCCCTGGTATTCCCCGATGTATTTATGCTGTGTATATTTAAATAAAATCATTACGACAATACAATAATCAATTGTATTCCAATTATAATTTGATAGGAAATTAAAAAGAAACTGGTCTCACAAAGTTTAGTTTTTAAATCATTTCCTTTCTCACTCACAGTGTGAGATATTGTTATTGTTACAATTGTAATGGTCATTTGTGTCATGCGAGCACAGTACAAGGTATGACCTGAACGTGAAATTGTGTTGATACAGACGTTTAAGTCAACAGTTTGGCTGATAGTTGATGTTGATAATATTATAAACACAAAAGGTGATCATCGCACAAAATAAGTGATCAGTTGACTATTTAAATGAGCACAAATACAATCTCCTGAACCTACCTTTGATATACAGTACATTATAATTTTCATATTGATAGATAAGTCATATTCCTCTGCCTTTGCTGAAAGTCAATTCATTTGCAGATAGACTAATGGCAGTCAGTAAGGCGAAAATCATCTGATAAATACAGTATGTGTGGCTGATACATCTCCATCAATTGCACATAAAAGTGCTCTTCTTTGATAATCATATAATGAAAAATTAGACATGGAGTAGACTTCATCTTCAGCCTCTCCTGAATTACATAAAGCATTTCCACTACAAGTGGCTTATCAGACATGTTCACTAGTCTGATCAATTGTTGCACCAATTCACTTTTAGTGTGTGACATTTGTCATCACCACTGATTGACTGTAAGCATTTTGGGACATTGACCCTCTCCTGTTTGCTTTTTTTCCTCCAGTCACCCATGTTTGATGGGAAAGTCCCCCACTGGCACCACTTTTCTTGCTTCTGGCTCCGAGCAGCAGCTCAGTCCACTGCTGACATTGCTGGGTATTCTGACCTCCGCTGGGAGGACCAGGAAAAAGTTAAAAAGGCCATTGAAAGTGGTGGTGCTACTGGAGGTTAGTGCTTAACTTTTAGCTTGGGACTTCAGGGGTTGGTGAGATATAATGCCTTATATATTAGGTTTAGACTGTGTTTAGCAAATAAATTAACATAGCCTATTACATCGAGACTCTTTACATTGTCTTCTCATTCAGAAAGTGCAAGTTGTCTTATCAGACATTGTCATTACAGTTCAGCAACAGACAGGATCAGTCAAAAATAAACCTCCATCACTGCAAATGTCAATATAAGAATAAGATTATGTCTGTGAAAATGTATGGTGACTCAGAAATTTTTAAAAGCATATCTGCAAACTATACTTTATCAAAGAGGCTTGAAATAAATTATTTCATTTCACTCATGATATATCCTGAGCGGTCTGTCAGATTTTTAAGTGACATAATTGGAGTTGACATATTTGTTCTCTTAAAGCTTTTTTTTATACATGTAGTTTGTTTAATTCTTGAATTTCTGCTGGTTGATTTGAAAAACTTTGAAAATGTTGTTCTTGTAGGTAAAGTGGACCAGAAGGGTGGAGCTAAGGCTGAAAAGACACTGAATGATTTTGCGGTGGAATATGCCAAATCTAACCGCAGTACTTGCAAAGGATGTGAGCAGAAAATAGAAAAGGTTTGTACCCACTTTTATGTGCACACACCAAAGCTGATGTGTTTGCTGTCATCTCGAGTACAATCAGTAGCTTTCTCTGAAATCTGCATGAAAATGATATAATTCAGATGTGCTTGCATATTGCTTGTGTATCAAATTTGTGCATCCATTTTACATGTGTATAAATACTATATATCTGCTTGTTATGAGGGAAATATCTCATTGTGTTTGATTTATCATATTACATTGTTTCAGTTATTTGCTGAAGTTTCTTTGGTCCTGTGGTTTCTCCCTCAGAATCAGATTCGCGTGTCTAAAAAATCTGTGGACCCAGAAAAACCCCAGCTAGGGCTGATTGACCGCTGGTACCACACAGCGTGTTTTGTGAGTCAAAGGGAGGAGCTGGCCTTCAAGTCTGAATACAGCGGTGCCCAGCTGAAGGGTTTCAATGCACTTCGCGCAGAAGACAAGGAGGAGCTTAAGAAGAGGCTACCTGCTGTCAAATCCGAGGGGTAAGATATAGATTTTGCTCTTGTATGCAAAGTTGACTTGTGGTGCAACACAGTACATCTAAATTGAGATTGCGAGGTGTTTTGATATTTAGTATCAACAGCATTTACCGTGCCCCTTCGTGGACCATCAACTTATGGTGGTGGAGGGATTTGAGTATCCTAATAGTCCCAGGAGCTATGTTGTCGGGGGCAGCAGCCCCTGGTGTGGTCTCCCATGGCAAATTGGTCTTGGGTGAAGGGTCAGACAAACGGGTCCATAAAGATGCACATGGGAAGAAAAACATCATGCCTAATTACATGCCCTGCCTGATGGGTAACCGGCCTGGGCTTTCACCCATTGGGTCCGGTCAGGTCCAGCCTGAGGCAGAGACGTGGGTCCGTCCTCCAGCTGGCCCACCACCTGCAGGAGGAACCATGTGGGTCTGGTGCAATGTGGATCAGACAGCAGGCAATGCTGCCCCTGTGATAAGCAGTATTCATCATGTTTGAGACATCTGTCTCCCACCATCCTAAATTTGCCTAATAAATGAAGGTTTTTAAACTTGACCTCACTGGTTCCCTTTTTAAAAACTTTCAAGTTAACTTCCTATTTAGGAAGTTAAGCTCCTCACTCTCCTCACTCTTTTTTGTCCATTTAGAATTATTAAAAAGTTTGCTAGATGACTTTACTAAACTTTGCTCTCACAGAAAGCGCAAGTCTGATGAAGTCGATGGAGTATCAAAGAAGCAGAAAGAGGAGGAGGAGAAGGAGGAGAAAAAGTTGGAAGAGCAATTGAAGGTAAGTTTAATTCCTTTCCTTCCCTTTATTTTATAATATGTGATATTTTTCTTCTGTTTAAGTGTATTTTTGTGCGCCTACAGAACCAAAGCCAGCTGATTTGGGGAATCAAAGACAAGCTGAGGAAGTATTGTTCAGCTAATGATATGAAGGAGCTACTGATTGCAAATGGCCAGGAGGTTCCCTCTGGAGAGTCTAATGTGAGCAGGGGTCCTCTTCATTTTAATTTTCTCTGATAGTTGGCATATCTCAAAATCCACACAGACAATTAGTATAAGAATATATTATCAAGTGTCATGCTCAAAGAGAAAGTATTGATTCTTGGATCTCATACATATAACATTCAACTGACCGCTGGATCTACCTCTGTTAGTGTTTAATGCATTTTTCATTGACAGGTGGTTGATAGTTTGGCTGACTGCATGGCTTTCGGTGCTCTTGAAGACTGTAAGGAGTGCACGGGCCAGCTGGTGTTCAAGGGTGATGCCTATTTCTGCACAGGAGACATCTCAGCTTGGACAAAGTGTGTGTTCAAAACCAAGACACCGCTACGCAAAGACTGGGTAGTCCCCAAGGTTGGTCCCCTCACCTCATCCCCTCTTTTTCCCCAGTATTTGCTTCCGAAATTACTGCCCATCAGTGAGCAGCATTCATTTCAATTAAAGCTTGAAGCGTACAGTAAGTTGAAGGTGAACGTATGCACTAAATGGGTCGGCTTCTTGTAATCCATTCCGCATTATTCCACATCTCTGGGATTCTCATTTCAGGAATTCCATGAAATTTCCTTCCTGAAAAAATTTAAGTTTAAGCGACAGGACCGGGTTTACCCCAAGATGGCTCTCACCCCAACGCCGATCGCGACCAAAGCAGAACCCCTGGCAAGTGCATCCAGTACCCAGTCTAAGCCACTGCCAGAGGGAGCACCTTCAGGTGAGTGTACAAATGTCAAGCGCTGCAAATTTTGTCAAAGTAGAGTAAACTAGATCAGACTACATTTTTCCTTCGGAATCCCACCCAACTCCAAGCGAATGCAAGACCAAGACCAACCTAAACCTGCCAGGCATTCTGTGGGTTATGTCTGAACCTGAATCAAGTCCAATGCAATTAATGTAAGCTGAAGAGACCAGCAATGCAAAAAGTTTGCCACCTGAAGTAGCCTATATGTTGTGTTCAAAGGTTGTCACCTAAATAACAGCCAGAAATGACAAGACTTTCCATGTAACAGACTGCATAGCCACCTTTTCTTTTATTTATTTATTTTTTTTGTCCAACCCAGCCTGCCAAGACCTTTCCAGCTTGAGTCGGGTTGATGCTAATATATAGTTCACCCTCTGTGTATGCTGAACTTTTGATTTGATTAAATTGACCCATTGATATCTGTATTTGAATCTTTTTTAACTTTGATTTTGAAGATGTCAAATATACCAAGATATCTTACTCTATAAGAAAACTAAAAAACTAACTGACTTGTTTTGAAAACAAATGAGAACTGCAAATGTTTAATAGATGAGATACTTCATCCCACAGACAAACCTCTTACTGGTATGAAACTGCTGGCTGTGGGAAAACTCTCCAAGAACAAGGATGACCTCAAGGCTGCTGTGGAAGAGCTGGGTGGAAAAATGACTGGCACAGCAAACAAGGCCTCTCTCTGCATCAGCACCAAGAGTGAGTAACCAATCAACACGTTGGTAATTAATACAAGTGTCAGTTAGTCCCTCAGTGCCTGATGAATACATTTCAAAAATAGTATTTTATTAACATGAAGTTTATTTTGATTCCATAGAGGAGGTAGAGAAGATGAGTAAGAAGATGGAAGAAGTGAGAGAAGCTGGTGTGCGCGTGGTCTCTGAAGATTTCCTTAAAGACGTCAGGTTGTCGGGCAAAGCACTCCAGGAGCTGGTCTCCCTGCATGCCATCTCAACCTGGGGTGCAGAGATAAAGGTTGAAGCTCAGGTTCCGTCTTTGGCCTCCAAGTCTGGAGCACTGGCTACCAAGAGTACAGGCAGAGTGAAGGAGGAGGAAGGTAATAGCTGCAGCAACAAGATAGTAAACAATGTGAAGTACATAAATAATGTTATTGTTGATGTGTCATGTTTTAAACAGAAGAATGTCATAGAACTAAACTGATCTTGAGTTATGTGCTTTTATCAGATGTTTTGTCATTCCATTAAATACTGCTTTGTAGTTAACTGCTCCTCACCATTTCAGGTGGAAGCAAAGCCAAGAAGATGAAACTGACAGTCAAAGGAGGAGCTGCTGTGGATCCAGATTCAGGTAGTCATGAGTACTGGATGTTGAAAATTCATCTGTGCCTTTATTTGTTATTTAAACTTAATGATATGGTGATTTTGATTTCTAAGGCCTGGAGAACAGCGCTCATGTCCTGGAACAGAATGGAAAAATGTACAGTGCAACACTAGGTCTCGTGGATATTGTCAGAGGAACCAACTCCTACTATAAATTGCAGTTGCTGGAGGATGACGTACAAAAACGGTCAGTATACCTATTTTTGCCAGAGTTATTAAAATATCCATTATGACACAAATTTGATTGATTCTTGAGCTATTCAGGCTCCATCAATGTTTGTGGTCAATCTATTTCCATAGACTAACTCATGCCTGTCTGTCACCTATATGTAGGTATTGGGTGTTCAGGTCATGGGGTAGAGTTGGCACCACTATTGGAGGAAACAAGTTGGACAAATTTCATGACAAGAACTCAGCCCTTGACAACTTCCTGGGTGTATACAAAGAGAAGACTGGCAATGACTGGGGCTCCTCCAACTTCACCAAATATCCTAATAAGTTCTACCCACTGGAGATTGACTATGGACAGGTGCACACAAACACACACAAAAACCTGTTGCAAATATGATGCAGTATGATTTCTGTACATTAATGGGTTTTGTTTTTGTCTGGCAATCGTGTTATTGAGCAGGATGAAGAAGCAGTTAAGAGGCTGACGGCCACCACTGGCACCAAGTCGAAACTGGCCAAACCTATCCAGGAGCTGATTAAGATGATCTTTGATGTGGAGAGCATGAAGAAGGCCATGGTGGAGTTTGAGGTATGACTTTTTAAAGATTGTTATCCGTCATTTCCAAGATGCAGTCTGGTTCAGTTCATTTCAATATGTTAAACATTAGAAACGTAAACGCCACATTTGGTTTGAGTTTCCACCACCAACTGTCCTCTTACTTTGTCGATGGAGTAGATACCAGATGGTACTGGATCTGTGCACTAGGTGCCTCAACAGAAGTGCCAACAAAATCAGTGTGGTATGGTTCAATCTTTTGGTACCATTCACAACTTTTGGAAATTGAAACGGAAAAAATTGTGTAATCTATGGATCTGAACTGCTTAGTGGAGAAGGGGGTATGCAGAAATAATGTGTCTGTCAAAGACACAAGATACTTGGCAAGTCCTGTTTTCATTTTAACATACAAACTGCTCACACTTTCTGCTTTTTCCTTGTTCCATTTGTCACCTTAAATTACAGTGATGACTTTTGTTCTATGGCAAAAAAAAAAGGCAGCGGGTATGATGAATTGCAGTTTTCATAGTAGGTAAAAGTAGGTAAATGCATCCTTTTTAACTGTTATATTTTCCATGTTCAGAATATGCTTGACTTTTATGTAAATCCTTTAATAAGTAAGAATCAGGTGTTAAATTATGCAATCACCCATGTAGCACAAAAGTCTTAACATATTTGAAATAAAATGATACCCTGATATTTTGTTTGTTGTCCACTTGTGTCGAAATTAAAAAGCATTTAGTAATGAAGAAAACAACTTAAAATCATAACTGGTAAAACATATATGAAGAAAAACTTGTGATTGCATTAAATGCAGAGGAATTCTGTAAGATTTACTATTCATAGCTGACATTTTGACTTTGCAAGAAAATCATTGATGTTAGTAACCATTAACCGTGGCTCTACGCTATTTGAGTGGTCCACTAAGCCATGAGTGTGACAAGGAGTCAACATGCGCTGTCCCTGAAAATGAAGCTGGTAAATGTTACATTTATCTTTTTAGCTCTATGGTCGCAATATGGGAAGCTTTTATTGGGGTTCCATGAATTAAGACATGAAGTGTCAGTCTTAACAGATCATACATATGACATGCTTCCTGTTTTGAAAAGTCCAGCTGCAGTGAACAGGTGGGACAAGTCAGCAGAAATATTACAAGTAGCCAGTATTAATGCTTATGTAAAAAAAACACAAACAGTTGTCCTGTATTTTCTGTTATCGAAAATATGAAAGTAATGCAGTCATGCACTGTCAGTAGTCCAGTGCTACATGAACAACATGAGCATGAAACAAAGTAAAATCTTAAGCTTTTTTTTTCATATAAGCAGTTTGAGTCAATCTTTCTAATAGTGAGGAGTAATGATGATACAACTACAGTGCACAGATTGTTTGCAGCCATCTTCACTCTTGTTTCCTGTCTATAGATTGACCTCCAGAAGATGCCGCTGGGAAAGCTGAGTAAGAGGCAAATTCAGAGTGCTTATGCTCTGCTCACTGAAGTACAGCAGGTCAGTGAGCCAACAGTTCCTCCTGCAGGTTCTGTCCCTCAGTTGCCTCAATAGAAACACTTTGTGATTGACTCTTGTGCCCCACCGTTCCTGTGATAGTCTCTGTGAATAATATCAACATAGCAGCTCTCAGTCTATTTATAAATAACTGAATATTCCATCTCTTGTTTAAGGCTGTATCAGATTGTGTGCCTGAGGCACAGATACTGGATCTCTCCAATCGCTTCTACACCCTGATACCTCATGACTTTGGCATGAAGAAGCCCCCACTGCTAAGCAACCTGGACTACATTCAAGTAAGCACAAATATTGTGCATTTTTTTATTTTATAATCTTAATGATGAAGTCTTTTATAATCTTAATGACGAAGTCAGTGCAGGATTTACATCATTTACAAATAGATGCATAATACCTACATGCATCACTGTCCAGGCTAAAGTTCAGATGCTAGACAACCTGTTGGATATTGAAGTGGCGTACAGCCTGCTGAGAGGAGGCACCCAGGACAACGAGAATGATCCCATCGACACCAACTACGAAAAACTCAAAACCAAGATTGAGGTCAGGAGTGTACCTGCTGCATGTTTTACTCTTTCATCATCCTTTAGAATGATGGCCAGCCCCACCATTTAGCTAACAGACTAGGAATGGAAAAATTCTGTATTATGTTTATTTAACAGGTTGTTGACAAGACTACGCAGGAGGCTGAGATCATTATGCAATATGTAAAGAACACCCATGCCGCTACACACAACACGTATACACTGGACGTTCAAGAAGTAAGTCATCACTATTTTTATATGCTGACTATTACAAATTTTGAGAGTTTTCTGGTCTGTTTATTGAAGACTTGAGTTATTGATCGTCTTTGTTTCCTGACTTTTTCTCATTTTAGATCTTCAAAATTGCTCGAGAGGGAGAGCAACAACGCTACCGCCCCTTCGAGGAATTACACAATCGCCAGCTCCTGTGGCATGGCTCGCGCACCACTAACTACGCTGGTATCTTATCTCAGGGTCTTCGCATTGCCCCTCCGGAGGCCCCAGTGGTGAGTTTTTGTTGGTGATTAGTTCAGCTTTGTGGGCAATCAGAATCTGCGCCTAGGTTTGTTCATGCTAATAATCATCATAATTCTACTTTTTGCCTGCTCATCCTGTATTACATTATTGTTCATTTATCTCTAGACTGGTTACATGTTTGGCAAAGGAGTGTATTTTGCGGACATGGTGTCCAAGAGTGCAAACTACTGTCACACATCCCAGTCAGACTCTGTGGGCCTGATACTGCTTGCCGAAGTTGCCCTCGGCAACATGTAAGTGACAGAGTACTTCAAAAATAAATACAACAAGTTTTTCTTGTGCATGTTGTTATGATGATGTAACTCTTCTTTTTTTTAATGCATGGATACAGGCATGAATTGAAAAAGGCCTCCCACATCACAAAATTACCAAAGGGCAAACACAGTGTTAAAGGTGAGAACTGATTAGACTTGCTGCAATGAAATAAATGAAATTAGGTAAAACACAATCTTTTCACTACAGTATTTCAAGATTCAGCCCATCATTGATTAACTTTTTTTTCTTTGCAGGTTTGGGAAGAACTGCTCCTGATTCAAGTGCTGCTGTCACTTTAGACGGGATTCAGGTGCCTCTTGGGAAAGGAGTCCATACTAACATTGATGATACAAGTCTACTTTACAACGAGTATCCTTTAACATTCACCTCCTGGTCCATAAAGGTTATAAGAATTTTGCCAAATACCCCCAATCGTTTTATACTTTGCCACATTATCAAGTATTTAATAGTTCTTGCCGTATTCTTTTCATGTATCAGGTTTAGCTTTCATTTGTGCATGACTGATGTTTAAAAATTAGACTGAATTTGGCTATTCTTGCATGTGGAGATGCAGTGTCTGTTCTGATGTTCTGTCTCACCTGATCATGATGTTGATCTCTTAGTCTACATCACATGAATATGTTTTCATTTTAAAAAGCACAACATGCCACATGGAAACCCAGCATCCATACTACTTGGACAATTTAGAGCCATTTAAACAAAAATGCTGCTGATGCCTTTATAGTTTGATGACTGCTGGATCTCATTATAGTCTGAATAGACAAAAACTAAAACTCCCCATCAATTTTTTTTCTTCCATGACCACCTTATACTGGTGTTAATTTAAGTAACAGTTAGACCTCATCACCATCCTAAACAAGAATCTCTCATTTTTGTCTTTGCAAATGCTGTTCTGTGTAGACAATTCATAAATGTTGTAACACAACTAAAAAAAGTATACAAAAATATCTCGGAGCAACAAATACTGTAAATGATTCCACAAAATGAGAATAGTATAATATTAGAATTTAAGCTTCTCACGGTTTGGTGTCTTACTATCTTGTCCCAACCATATTTTATTACATGTTGTAAAATAGCATTAGTCTGTGATCTCTAATCACATATCTGAATAATCCATTTTCCTTAATAGTCTCTCCTCCAGATACATTGTGTATGATGTAGCACAGGTAAAAATGAAGTATCTCTTGAAGATCAAGTTTAACTACCAGACATCTCTCTGGTGAGAGGGGCTGTGCCCAAACTGTCCTCAGTGACAACAAAGGCCGCTGTTGCATCCAAACGCCTGTGGTTCATTTTCTGCAGCAGAGGATACTTGGCAGAGGATACTTGGCAAAGGAGTGATACTGTACCAGTATTTGTCGCTGGAACCCTGTGGTCACTTTATTGCTTTTTCTTCAGGTTTACTAGCCCACAGCCTTCATTAGTTTTGCAATAGGTCCTTGCTTACCTACTCCAGACTTAACAAGTGGAAATCACAGTTGAATACAGGGATTGAAAAGTACAGTGCATATTACATTGAATGGTTTTGTTTTAGAATCAGATTTTTCTAGTTTTCTGTCTCGTGGTAATCTTGAAATTGAGATGATTGTTATTTCTTCATACTTTAA
>CAAKHG010007041.1:10223-21783 GCA_901007715.1 Dactylopterus volitans
TGAGCACCATTCTCAACTCTCTCATCCTCTCTCTCCCTCTCTCTTTCTCTCTCTCTCTCTCTCTATCTCACACACACACACACACACACACACACACTGCAGCTCACCATTCTGCCTGTTTTTGCAATTGAGCAGCACCTCCAGTGTGAATATCACCACAATAACCATTTCCACACCAGCACTCAGGTTAGAGCAGGAATCTGATCTGTATTAGCCTCAGTTTGTGGTTGGCTACTAACTTGACATCATCTAGCAGCATATATGGGAACAACCACTTTAGCCGGGCAACGGGCTAACGCCAAGTTCAAAAGGCTAACCTACAAACAAAAATAGCTGAACATCACTCATAAAGCCTGTAAAATTCCAGTTTTCCAGTCCGTTTCTGTCACGTTTTAAATGCGCTGAATCTTAAAGTCCTCAGGCGACGTGAGGAGCTGAAGACTTTTGTGTTTCTTCTTGTAGCCAACAACAGTTTGTACCTTCCATGGTTTCTCATGGCAAAAGGCAAGACTGCAAATAAGGCTTTCAGCCACTTCAGAAAGTCTTTCTTTTTATGTAGGAGAGAATGACATGGACTTTGGGCTTTTTTACTTTGCAGACCACTAACTTGCACCAAAAAGCTGCATAACACAGTTGTGGAGAGGAAAAATATTTTCATCATCTTTAAGTAATTTAAAGTTAAAGCAAGGGGCAATTACACCACTTGGACCAGAGGCCAGGGTCAATTCTGCTTAAGATCAAAGTCTTTTTTTTTGCAGAGAGGAAGTGCCCCGTTGGGTTTTATCAGTGGTGAACATCACGGGGTCGAGAAGTAGCAGCTCAGTCTTCTCCATGTTTTGGTTTCGGAGGATGCTACCCAGAAGATGTTGACACAACATGCAGAGATGCTTTTCAAGGGGGAAAAGTACAGTTGGCAGCAGAGTTTGTAGGATGTGACCAAAGCCAGAAAAATGAGTCATATGAGCCGCAGGTCTGCAGCCAGTGTTCATTACGGCGAGTGAACCAAGCCAAATGTTTTAAATCGGAGCGCAGGGTGAAGAGGTCAGAGGCAAATTACTTTTCTCTCTGACAGTTTTTAGGGAGCCGGCATGAGACAGGTTCAAATAAACATGTTTTCTGTGAGATATCAACTGGATGCAGAATTTGCCTCCCCTCACTTTCTTGTTCCCCATCTTCCCCCGTGCAACAGGCCACCCAGAGAGGGCAGCGCTGTTCTTTGTCTGCGGAGTGTGTTTGGGCCTCTTCCTCACACTCTTCGCCTTGGTGGTCCAGATCTCCTGTCGCACAGACTGTCAACCCCGCCAGCGCCCGCCCGCCAAGAAACGAGCGCGCCCCGCCGACTCGTCCTCCGATTCCAGCGACTCGGACTCGGACTGGGACACCACCTCGGACCTGTCGGCGCGGCGGCACCGGCGCTTTGAACGCACGCTTAATATGAACGTGTTCACATCAGCCGAGGAGCTGGAAAGAGCACAAAGGCTGGAGGAGAGGGAGAGAATCATCCGGGAGATCTGGATGAACGGCCAACCGGACATCCCCGGGACTCGGAGCCTCAATCGGTATTACTGAGGACTACTGAGGCCTTTTCCATCGAGAGCTCGACTGAACAAAATCTAAGACGTACATGGGCTGGCGAGAGCAGGAGTCCGGTCCCTAGTGAAGCTTTATAAGTGAGCGTGCAACAGGACCGCTCTGATTTGGACTCTGAAAACAGTGGAAGGTGTAGCAAACGTAGGAAGACAGCTGTGCTGGTTTGCCTTTTCCTTTGGGTATCAGAGCATATACCCCATTCAGTCAGAGAATAAGCTCCCCTCTGCATGGTAAGCTCACCTCTTAGCTGGCTCTCTCTCTCTCGCTCTCTTTCTTTCCCTCTCTCTCTCTCTCTGTCCCTCTCTCTCTATGTCTCTCTGTCTCTCTCTCTTTTTCTCTCTCTCTCTGCCGGAAGCGAGGGGTGAAAGGCTACAATGCCTTGTGCCTGACCTCAGGAGACCTTTTTGAAGTGGGGATTTATGGGTTAGCTGCCGAAGACACATATAGGCCTGTCGAGACCACATGGGGGACTGATGGACCGCGGCTCAGATGGGTCTGTATTTTACGGAGGCAGCTGTGACACTTGGATCTCTCCGGTATTTCAGCGGAGACTCGATGAGGGCAACATGCGCAGAGAGAAGTACTGGCCAGCGGGGACCATGTAAGACAATTTTTTCCACAGAGAATAACCATGCTGCCTTTTGGACTTTGAAAAAAACCAAAATATATTTGGGGGCGGGAGTTTGTTTCGACCCCTATGAAATCTATTTTATAATATTTAATAGTTTATTGATGTTGTGTTTTTTTTTTGTTCTCAAGTATGGTTTATTATGAGATATTTTTATACTTGGCAAAGGTTGTCTGGCGCCTCAGGGATGCAATCCTAGTGTTTCTGCGTTTAGTTGATATATTTGCTTCCTAAAAGGGGGGATGGGCCCTTTTAAACAGCTATGTCAGCATTTAAAGAAAAGAAATTTAGATATATCATATGAAGAGCCTCAAAGAGGTTTAGCGGTTTCGCCTTATTTTTGATACAGTATGTTTAATTCGCAGTGCTCAAGCTATGACTGCTGACAACGGAGACTAATTGGTCAAATGATGCATTGATTCTGAGTTTTTTTTCTTAGAATTCCAAATCAAAATCGCGAGTGTTTTACCCTTTTGTCAATACTGATGCTTTGCTGAAGTGGAGCGCACGTCAAATCTGAATGTCTCATGTCAAATATTGCACTTCCTATCTCACCAGATGTAACAGATCTGTACCAGTTATTCAGCCAGAAAGGATTCTTGTGGTCACGCTAGTAATGTTTTACTCATAGAAATCTGTGGGAGTTTTCAGGTCTTGTGTTGACTGTGTCTTTCTTGTGAAGATATCAACGCTCAAGCAGATGTTTGTGGTAACCAGCTCATGGCCATCTGGAGAAGGAACCATCGCTGCAAGAAAAGGTTTACAGCGGAATTGCAAACTTTAATCATGTTGTCAGTTTAATAATATAAGCTATTTTCACTCGAGTTCTGTTTGTGTCGCCCTGGATTCGTGTGTAGGAATTATTATAGTTTCCCTCAAACAAAAAAAGAAAGCTTGGCATTTTGAGAGTTTTCAGTACACAGGACATATTAGGGTCATCCACATAAAGACTGCTTCTCGAACCTATATTATTTTTAAAAAAAGGACAGTTCTTCCATTTCAGTTTCTCAAATGGGATTCAAAATGTGCCAATAGCTGGTAAAGTGAGACCAAAATATGACTCCTGTGTTTGGAATAAAACCGTGTTCAAAAAAAAAAAAAAAAAAATCCTGTCTCGTGATTTCCTTTATCTTTCAGCTTTTGTTATGAATCTATGTTTTGCATGTTTTAATGGTTCAGAAATGTGCACAGTGTTTTCATTATTGTCAAACTATAGACAATGGAGGTATTGTATGGTGGCACCAAGGAATTGCTCTTAGCTCATGACACTTGCACTACTGCGTAGAATGTAAACATACAGCACAATAAGGCAATTATAAGCTCACCATCGCGGGCCCATAGTGTGCAATATAGTGAGTGTTTCTCGCCACCTAGTGGCCAAGTTGGGACTCTTCAGTTGACATAAATTGATTTTGAATAAATGTCCCACCCAAAATAAAGGCATTTATGATCAATCATTTCAAATTTGACTTTTGAATTGACTCTAGCACGGGTGTGTTTGTGTGTTTGTATGTGTGTGTGTGTGTGTGTGTGTGTGTGTGTGTGTGCGCGCGCGCGCGCTATTGAAATTAATGCTAAAAAATAGTTCATAGGTTTTATTTTTTTAGGGTTTGTCAATATTCGTTTTTGCCTGCTACATGTGTGGTGTTACCAAATTATCTTTGGGTGTGTTCTAAAAAAAATCGTTGCAAATTTAAAGAGGTTTCATTTCCTTAGGCCGTCTTACCGTTTCCATGGATACAATAAACTTAGGACAGCAGGGCTACTTTTCTGTGTACGCCGGGACTGTTCTGTAGCTTTACACACAGACAAAAAAAACGTCGAAATAAGAAGTTATCTTGGTTTAAGATATTTTGTACAAGGACAACAAAATGTCTTGGAAGTGGAAAAGCCACGAGTTACCGTTTTTACCGGGATGCAGTTTTCGGGACGTAACGGTAAGACTGTTGGCCGGTTACGTTGCACGTAAAAACTCACTGGATGTGTTTGAAAGTTGCGGGTTGGTCGACATTTGACTCGAATCCCCTGTTCACGCTTGGTCCTCGCTTGGTCCTCGCGGCAAACGAGCGCTCTCCTCCGTGCAAACAATCGCGCGGGGTGAGAGAGTCGCTGCTAACCGGCGCAGCAGCGGAGCAGCAAATGGCTTCACTTAAAAGTTTGTGGTTCATTTAAAAAAAAAAAAAAAAAAAATCCGAGAAATAAAAGTCTCCGCTGATGTGTTTACAAGTCGTAAATTAACATCCAGAGTTCATGAAATACTTCATTGCAGGGTTTTATTCGAGTGTATTATAGCAACGGCGTCTCAAACGCAGCACAGATGCGCTTTTGGAGACAACGTAACATGCTTGGAGGCATGTTAAGTCCTTCTAAATCTTTTCCCTTTGCAGAAAACTGCCTTCCACAGGCCGCAGACTCTGGCCTACAGGAACGGCTACTCCCTGGCCCGTCGCCCCTCCGTGGGGATCGGACAGGATCCCCTCATATCTGAGCAGCTGATCCAGCAGGAGATCACCGACCTGACCTTCGACATCACTCACGGCTCCCCTGACCGCAGCCAGTCTGGAGGATTCATCCCGGCCTACGTGGCCCTCGACAAGAAGGTACCGCGACGGAGCTGCGAGACCTGAAACCCCCCCCCGCTGCCCCGGTTAAAACCCCCCCGCGCTTTGTCTTCCCCCTCGCAGGTGCTGCGTTTCTACGCCTACTTCGTGGAGGACATCCTGCACTCGCCGGACGAGCAGCGCCGCGTGCGCCCCGTCGTCATCTACTACTACCTGGAGGACGACAGCGCGTGCGTCACCGAGCCCGCCGTGCGCAACTCGGGGCTGCCGCAGGGGAAGCGGCTCAAGCGCCAGCGGCTGCCCAAGAACGAGCGCGGCGAGCATTACCAGTGGAGAGACCTCAACCTCGGCGTGGACATACACGTGTATGGCGTCAAGTACCGCATCACGCAGTGTGACGTTTTTACAAAGGTGGGCGGCGCTCACCTGTGCGCCCTCTCCCCCCCCCTCTCTCTCTCTCTCTCTCTCTCTCTCTCTCTCTGTGTGTTTCACCGCATCTTTTCAGCGGCGCCTCCGTTCTGTTGCTTGGCAGGAATTTCTAGAGAATGAGGGCATCATTGTGAACGACCCCGAGCCGATGCCGGAGGAGCCTCCCAGCAGGCGACGCCAAACCCCGCCGCCCTCCCGCGCCACCAGCTCCCAGCCTGACCGCGCGCACCAGTTCCTCACCATGGACCGCAGGGTAAGGCGGCTCCCGCCACTCGGAACCTGCCGGACGATTCCCCAGGCAGAACTGCAACATCAGCCTCTGTTCAAGTCCTTGAAAATCACACAATTATCTCCTTTTTGTACATTTTTACCTGCCATAATGTCATTTTGCGAAAAAAAAAAAAAAAGGTTCATTCTCTTTTTGCAGACTACTGTTACAGGATTTTAAAACAAACAAACATCCAATGTTGCGCAACAAGGTTCTTTCTTATCCACGAACATTTAATAGGAACAATTTCTTCACTCTAAACTGAATCAGCTCGCTCAAATGAAACCATGTAATTCGGTTTTCTGCAGCTACAGATCAACTTAACAAGGTGCAACAATTAACATTTCAAATATGAAGCATGTGAATGGAAAAGGAGCAGCCGGGACATTTTATGTACCATGCACTCAGCGTCTCTGCTGCTTGTCAAAGCATTTGTTCGCTGCGGCTCGTGAGCATGCACAAACTCTCTTATTCCCTGTGATTGACTGTGCGAGTGTGCGTGCGTGTGTGTGTGTGCTGAGATGTGGTATTTGGCATCGCAGCTCTGGCTTCAGCTTGCACTTAAACCATTTCTCGGTCAGGTGCTGCGTTTCTTTGCCCTGTGGGACGAGGCGGCCTCTCTGTACGGGGAGACCAGGCCCGTCACCATCCAGTATTACCTGGCGGACGACACGGTGGAGATCAGAGAGGTCCACGAACCCAACAGTGGCCGGGATCCATTTCCTGTGCTGATGCGCAGGCAGAAGCTTCCCAAGAAACTCAAGCCCGAGTTTGGTGACTTACACATGTGCATCTCATTATGATTTGCTAGATGCCTTCTTGCAACCAGCACAGATCAGGCAAAAAAAAGAGGCAGCACGGTCGCTTATCAAAGCAAAATGCTTGAAAAAGCATTCAAAAAAAAAAAAAGCAGGAGAAGATATTTAACAGCCGAGAAGCATCGCACAAGCGTTTCAAAACACATCAGTCAGTATTTTCGCAATAAACACTGCGAGCATTTCCTTCGCGTCTACATAGCAGCAGTTTTCTTGTATCTCTCCAGAGAGCTTCCCAAGTTGTGTGCTGGAGGTCTCAGCAGAGGAGGTGAATGAATTCTACTCGCCCAGAGACTTTCAGGTGGGACAAACATTGAAGCTGCTGGGACGCAGTTTCGTGCTGTGCAACTGTGATGGCTACACGAGAGAGTTTTACCAGAAGAACCACCCGGACATCAGCATGAAAACCATAGAGGAACCCAAGAAGACGGGGGCGCATCCAGACAGGAAGAAGGTGAGAAATGATTTTTTTTTTTCCATCTTAAAAACTGTGTTGCACTTGTAAAACTCATCGTTACCTTTCCACCTCGACCACATTTCCAGGAGTTTCCTCCCTACAATGGTTTTGGGTCACTTGAAGACACTCTCCAGAATTGTTTGTCTCTAATTCCGGAGCCTCCCAAAAAGAATTTTCTGAAGATGATGGAAAATGACCACAAAGTGTTGCGCTACAGTGCCCGGCTGGTGAGGCATCCGCGAGTGTGTTTCATGTGTGTTTGGATGAAATCGCGTCGGGTCAGTAACCCTCTTGGTATCCAATGTTACCGACATCCCAGGACTCCCGCGATCCCGCAGATGAAGGCAGACATTTTGTGCTGTCCTACTTCCTGTCAAATGACATGATCAGTATTTTTGAAAAGCCCACCCGCAACTCCGGCATCATCAGCGGGAAATTCCTGGAAAAGACTCGTGTCCCCAAGCCAGGCTCAACCCTGGAAAATCCGGAGTTCTACTCGCCCGCAGACTTCTCTATTGGCTCAACTGTGGAAGGTGAGCGTGCGATATCTGGCTGTGTCGTCTCCACAAACACTGAACTTATCGACACAACCGTTCACCTACAAGTCAAATAGAGTCTTCCACTGGCGATCAGCAGGTCGTGACGCCTCAGCTGGGGGCATCTTTCTCTTCAGTTTTCAGCCACCGTTTTGTGTTGACTGACGCCGACCACTACGTGCTGAAGTACTTGGAGTCCATTTCAAGCCAGATCCCGTCTCAGACTCTGGAATCGATGCGCCAGAAACTGGGGGTGACGGTGGAAAATAAGCCGCCAGGTGAACGAAATGGTAAAATGCAGCCCATTAACAATATTTTTCTCTGAAATCGTCAATGGTATATTCACCTTTTTTTTTTTTTTACAGCCTTTTAATTTGGACTTCATAAAGGATATCACAGTGCATGTTATTGTGCATGTCTTTTCGCAGATAACACAACAGAACCGTCTGCATGAGATCAAGAAACGCCCTCTGCAGCAAGTCTGACCTTTGGTGTGCTGATGACCGCATGACTTTGACTCGATGCCTGAGGAATGTTTATTATAATAAATACTAAATCTGTTGCAGACTATGTGATCGGGACGTGTGTGCGCGCGCACGGACATATTTTACCAACTGGCATTGTTAAAGGAACAGTAAGACATTTTAAGAATAAGCCAGAGAATGGAACACATCAATAAATGTATGGCTGTGTATTTTATGTCGGCTAGTTGCCTGGCAACATCACCGCTACACTTGAAATCAGGCCAAGAAATAGTCCCGTGCATGAATCCCCACAAAAGCGCGTCAGATCTAACACGCAAGGTATTCGATTTTAATGGCTGAGCTATACAAGTGCAGGTTGGTGGGCATATTTTAACTGGAGTGATGCTTAATATAACAATCATTTCAACCATTGTGAAGATAGTAAAAAAGAATATTTCACAACTTTCCCTTTACCATTTTTTGGCGAAAAGTGGAACACTATGAGGATTCTTTACTCACAACATGTACACATGATCATTTTTGGTCAGTTGTGTTGACAAAAAAAGAAAACCAAAAAAAAAAAAAAATCTAGAAAATTACAAAATTGCTCTGGACAGAGAATCAAAACAGCTGAGTCTGCACTTCGTTCCAGAAAATGCTTTTTTTAATAAAGTAATTAACAAAAGAAAAAAAAATGGAATGGCATGCGGCAATGTCTAACTTACATACTTGATGCATATTTTGAAGTGACCAGTGACAAACGCAGGACACGAATCATTGGGTGGAGCCCAGGTGACATTCTATCAGTTGGCCCAAATGCCTTCACTGGCATGATGAAGTGATAATGCAAAGGCCAGCATACAGTAAGTTCATATCATGCCAAATCATCAGTAACACTTTTCTGCTCCAATGGACCAGACTAGAAAACAAGCAAAGCCGGCTCAGTGGCAAGAGCTGAAAACAGCTGCAACATGACTACAACTAATACAGTACTTATGTATGAGGATATACGCATCAACACATTCAGACTTGACACACAGTCGCGTGCGTCTCATGCACTGTGTTCATTTAATATTTCAATCATTTTGCATACAATGGTGCTCCCTAGGGTGGAATAGCAGGCCATGTAGATGTATTAAAAAAAAAAAAAAATACTGATATGATGAGAAGAGTACATGTCTGTTGGGCTCGAGGGATTTCCTTGGATTTCATTTTCCAGCATTCAAGCTTAAGTCCACAGCAACTGAGTCCCCAGAACATCTCAGGACATAGTCAACTAGAATCTTGGTCGCCGGCGGCTACCAGCCTCCCTGCTGTGCTGCTGCTAACAAACCTTGGCCTCGACCAAGGCCGCTGTTCGGGTCAGTCAGCACGTTGACCTACGGGGATTTGAGTTTTTTGGTCCGAGGAGATGCTCCGTTCTCAGCTTTAAGAACTCCGTTTTCATGGTGCCCGACTAGCAAGAAGAGACAGGGGTGGAGTGTCAGGACATACCAAGACAGTCAGGAGAGAGCAAGAAAGCAGAGAATGATGGGATGGGATGAGGCGTGTGCGTGTGCATGCTTGCCTATGTGTGTGTGTGTTAAAGAAACCGACTTGTGACTTATTCAAAAGGAGATGATCTTGGTGTGAACGTGTGTGTGGGTGTTTCTACTCACGTGAGTCTCGCTTCAGCGGCCGCGGGGGTTGCTTGGTGGCAGCCTTCTTGCGAACAGCCTGCTCATGTCTGAACTCTCTCCAGCGCCTCAGCTGGAAGCGGATAAACTTCCAAAGAAGCCAAGACTGAGTCAGACACACCAGCAGCAGAACAGTCATCCTAGAAGCACAAAACGTAGGAGGGTTAGTGCGACCGTTTTGGAAACTTGATATTGTACCAACATGTTAAATTGATTAGTTTGCCCTTTTACAAACAACGCCAGTGAACTCCAGACCCGAGCTTCATCAAAAATAAGGGAGCATGATAAACTTAGAGGATTTCGTCTCAGCTAAAGTTCCAGTTTAAAGCAAATCAACAAGTTAGTAACTTTCCCTCTTGTCTCATAAAAGCTCAAGTATTACAATGCGAAAGACCTGCCACTCAACCACTAGGATGTGCCTATACTCATAAAACCTGGACTTAAGAGTGGTGAGTCACCATAATGGGATGGAGAAGCAGACCATGCCAGACTCTCTGTGGACGAAACTCACTTTGGCCTCTTGGATCTATTATCTCAATACTTCAGTCACTATCAGAAACTCCTTGGTGAGTGTTAGTATGGGAATTGATCGGTAAATTGAGGGCTTTGTGCTAAGTTTGTAAGCATTCCTTGTTTCTTAAAATGGGGCTGCAACGTTCTAGTAATATGCTACCGTGTTGGTTTGGAGTGTGGAATATGACGTGAGCCAGAAACATCAACTCTGACTCAATACCAAAAAAAAAGAAAAAAAAAGATGCAAACGTCAATGGAACTGAAAACTTATCATGGTCTCTTGATGTATTTTGACAACAGTTATTTCAGTAGCGTTAAAAAGCAATGGCAATGTCACAAAAATGATCACGTTATTGGATTAAGCTCTTTTTCTCGGCCTCACCTTATCAATACAGTGTTGAAGTTACCCGTTTCCCAGTCCAGCCCCTGGTTCTCAGCACGAGACAAACCAAACCCAACAGCAAGGAACATCAGGGTCAGTGTAGACATCCGTGTAAACACAAAGCTGACCGCCCACAGGTCAAACCTAGGGAACAACACACAGTCCAGATGTGGTTAGTTAAAAAAGGAGCCTAGATGATCGGATGAAAAACAAGAGAAGAGGAGAAAACAGCCAAGATGGCAAAATGGCATCTAGAGGCTAACGTGTTTCTGTTTAAAAGATTCCGGAACACTAAGTCTTTGGTTTAAACAAATATCAATGGAAAGAATTCTAAGGGATTTTTTGCAAGTCTTGGCAATGGGCTTGATAAATTTGCCACAAAAAAAAAAACATTAAAGCAACAACAGCAGCCTCTGCTGGCATAGGAGGTAATTACAGGAGACAACAGTGCATAAGCTTTGACTGATTTCTATGGAAGTGGAGCGGGAATGGGAATGACAGAACACCAGTTCCCCCCATTACATGTCGGTGCGGCATCAAATGGATTTTTGAGGCTGTGCATTGTAAGCTGAAATGTGCTTTGTCAGCTGCGTGACGTTGCTTCAACACTTGTGAGGTCACTTGCATTTTCTGGTGGCTCTCATCTGTGAAGTAGAAGAGTCTGGCGATGTGGAAGCCCAGCTCCGACACGTACTGGAGGAAGAGGAGCACCAGACCCACTCGTGTCAAACTATACAGGAAAAAGGAGAGAAGCAAGTAAAAGATCGGGTGACAAAGTAAAATACACTAGTGGGGAAATCATTTTTAACTCCACTGAGGAGCATACGAAGCATTTACAGACTGTGTATAACTTAACACAAATGCATAGTGCAGTGAAATCTGCTGCTCTGTTCTTTTGTTTATTCTCTCACTATCCATATGCACAGTTCCTGACGAAGCGGGCAGATTTCCAAAAGCTCGGGCCTGCTGGATGCTCACTTTAACAAATAAGCAGCAGAGATGTGCAGCAGATACAGGCAGATGTACTGGAGCTGTCGGGAAATCTCCTCCTGAAAAACAAACAACTGTTATTTGCAAGGGTGTTGCCTCATTTTAAAATGCTGGAAACTTTTGTTCTTTCTAACTCTTGTGTATGCACGCGCGCACACACACACACACACACGCACACACACACGCACGCACACACACACACGCACATAAGGCAGAGCAGATGGGCTGTTTATAGTAACACTTACAGCTAA
>CAAKHG010007042.1:6127-27099 GCA_901007715.1 Dactylopterus volitans
ACACCACAGGAGCAGTATAGACACATTTTATGATTTTTATTTGTTTTTTTTTTTTTTTTTTTATCAGTTCCAGGTTAAATGCTTGCAGAGAAGCATTTTTAGTGGTGGCCATGGAACTAGCACTCAGAGGTTGATGTATGGCCTCTATATACTTCATTTTGTCCTTATTTGTTTTGATTGAGTTGTTAATGTTTCACATAAGAGCTGGAAATGCCCCAGCTTTTTTTAGCTCTCAGGTAATAGATGAAAGACATGGCCATTCTGTGAAAATGGTCTGCTTAGCAGTCTTGAAAGCTGTGATTAGAATTCAGTTTTCATTTGCAATTACAGCTCACTATTGCTCATTTTTATTGTCATTTCCCCCATTAATCGCAGGCTAAATAAAGGTGCCTGCCATCGCTCTTGGCGTCTACTTGAGTAAGCATATATTTCAATTCTTATCTCCTAACTTGCTCTCACTCAGTGTGTGACCAACCACGCCAGGCAAATGGGAATCCATTCATCCTTGCACATGCCTGATAAAGTGCTCAACTTCATCAAGGACCATTTCCTGATGGACAGCGTGATCCGCAGTACTCCCCTGCTGCTGAAGCAAAGTGTGCGCTACACACAGATCGCTGTGCACAAGATCCAGGGCATGGAGAGGGCCTATGACGTGCTCTTCATTGGGACAGGTGAGATGGAGAATCGTGTCAACCTTAATTTGCAAGCATTTTTTAAATGTTCTGCGTTTAACTAAGAATATTTCTTTAAAGTGTAAAGTCGAGATTTAGAAACGGTATCAGATGCTTTCCAACTCAAAACGGTCTCTTCCACTCAGTGAACCCTGTCACAATCTGGTGTTCGACTGGTTAGTCTGGCCAATTAATGGCACTGGATTCGCCCATGTTGGTTGACCGCTGTTGCGCTGTTTCTTCCAGATGATGGAAAACTCCACAAGGCCATCAACGCCAATGACAAGATGCACATCATAGAGGAGATGACTCTGTTTTCCGATTCACAGCCCGTGCAGCACATCGAGCTCGATCCTCAGAGGGTAAATCATGGCATCGCCTTATTATATCCGGTTATTGTCGGTTCTCACCATGTTTACTCGTTTAATACCATAATTAAATCAAGCGAGGAAAAAAAAAAATGGAAGAACCAAATTTACCAGAGAACAAGCGGGCTGGAGATGTTTTCTTTCCACAGGGACCACTCCACTGAGTTTTCCTGTGAGTTATATCACCGTCTGGAACTGAGTTTATGACGCTCTCTGGCATTTTACCCAGAGCTAAATTTCATTACCCTCCTCTCTCCCAGGGCCAAAGCAGCCAAACTGCAATCTTATCAAAGATTATGTCACTCTAATAAAGTCTCAGATACTTTCTGGGAATATATTATTGACTCCAAATAGGGATATGAAAGACTAACAAAACATCCACATGATGTCTGTCTAATACACTGGGAGATAAGATGGTTAAATACAGACCGCAGTGGTAACACGGGACTTTGTCAGTATGCCTTTGCTTTTACACATTGACGAGCAAAAGACATGTGCCATCTGAAAGCAATGATTATCAGAATCATTGGGAACCACTGCCTTTGGGAACATGCTTGCCATGTTCCCAAAGGCATATGACCGCAATCAAAGACACATCAAGCGAGGGAACATCTGGCCACAGTTTGTCCTTTGGGTTAGGTTATATTATTGTGTGAATCATAAGTAATTGTTTTAGCATGGTTTCCCATTTTCAAATAATAAACAAAACCTTAACCAAAAGCAGGAGTGTTCCTGCTTTTGCTGACCTTTTAATGAGAAATTAGTGTCACATGTTTCTCCCCTGCAGGGCCTGTTGTTTGTGTCGTCCAACTCTGGGCTGGTGGAGGTTCCCGTGGCCAACTGCTCAAACTACCTGAGCTGTGGAGAGTGTGTGTTGTCCAGAGACCCCTACTGCGCCTGGACCGGGCAGCTATGTCGAGACGTCAGGATGGCACCACCTGACAGGTAAATGGTGTCACGTGCACGCTCATTTGTCAGGTCTGCGGTTCAGCTATGTTTGACTTTTTTAATGCATTACTTTTTTTTTTTCTAGTATGAAAACACTGCAAAGTAAATAAACATGCACAATCAGAGTAATTACAAAAAAATTAGAATGTGAATTTAAAGATTGCAAGTGTGTCTCCACAGACTGAAGTTCAGATAGAAGTGCACATATTGTGCAACACAAAACTGGAAAACCTGGCCAGAGAATTCCTTTTAACTTGCCTTATTAGATTACAGACGGACATACATTGACTGTATTGCATGCGAGCATGCATCCAAGTATAAAAAGAGCATATCGTATTGGGTCATGCGCTTGCACAAGTAGCTATTAAAAGAAGACTGGTCCCTTCGTCATGCTGCAAAAGCTATATTCATTGGTCTCAAATGAAAGCCTTTCTGGGAGGGGCGGGTGCACCCCTGCAAGGTGCCTCTTATTACGTTCATTGTTGTTTTGGTTGTGATGTTTTGTCTCAGCCACTGGCAGCAGGATGTTGAGGAGGCTGACACCTCAGCGATTTGTGACCGGATGCTTCCCAGCAGCAGATTGGCTAAGCCATCGTCTTCCCGTGAGTGTGCCCCTCCTCTCAAACGTTCTTTAATCGCAGTGATCTCACTCTTGTCCTCAACGCCACAACTTTGCCTATGAAATTGTCAGAAAAAGAAGCTGCCACGTGTTGCGGCTGAGTGTAGTCACACTAAGGGGTCGCTTTTGTAGATGTTTCAAGCATTTACTACTGACCAAGTAAAAGCAAAGCATGACCACCACCTTTTAAAACTATCCCCAAAAATCCGATTAACATGTTTCCCAAAATGCTGACCTGATCCTCTGTACTGGACTTACTGCATAATCACATATGCATTGATTGTTTGTCGTCTTTTTTCTTTGCAACAGACGTCTCCCATTGCCAGCTCATTACAGTCCCAGCCAACACCTTCAGAGTCCTGCCTTGCAAGCTGCGCTCCAACCTGGCACAGAGGAGGTGGAGCTACAGTGACAACGCCAAGCAGTTCCTCTACGCCACGCCTGATGGAAACTTGGTGGTGGTGGCACAGGACAAGATGGAGACGTACGAGTGCTGGTCGGAGGAGGAAAGCTTCCACCAGCTGTTGGCCAACTACTGTGTGAGAGCGGATCCCCACCAGGACAGCACCACAATGATTACTCACTCCCGCACGCCACGCATTATGGGACAGGAGACCGTCATCCTTCCCGGGGTGTCCCGGTCCGAGCAAGTCCACACAAAGACGTATTGGAACGAGCTGATCGTGGTGTGCGCCCTGCTGGCGTTCTCCCTTGTGGTGTTCTCGTTGTTTATCGTCTACAGGAACCGCGATCATATGAAGTCTGTGCTGAAGCAGGGCAAGTGCCCAAGCATGCAGAAGAAGAACCAGAGAATAGCGGGGAAACCTGCAGAGAGCTTGCCCCTCAATGGTAACACCATCCCCGTTTCCACATCCGACCACAAAGGCTACCAGACGTTAAATGACAACTATATTTGCAGCACCCCCACCCACGAGTCCTCGCCAGACAACAGCAAGAGTTTCTCCGAGGCCTCAGACGGGCGGCCACTTAACTTGAAGGAGAGTCACGTGGAATACTCCCCGACATGCCCTCGGCCCCGAGTGCGGTTAGGCTCCGAGATCAAAGACTCTATCGTATGAGAGCGTAGTATTTGCTACAAGGTGCCACCATGTATCTCCATGAAGGATACAGGCCGCCAAGCGAAGGGGAGGAGACTCTTGACATCCTCCTGCATCACAGCGCATCTTTTATTTTGGTCATCTTCATTCTGTGATCAGTGCGGTGGCCATTTAGTTTTTCCATTTCCAGTCCAAAGCCAGAGGTTGGTCCAGGTTGCTGCTTGGGAACAGGAAGAGGAAGCGGCTCCACTCTCATGCAGGATCACGAATGATGGCAGCTGCTAAGTTATTTCTTTTTTTTTTTATTCACTCTCATGGCCACTAACAGCATACAGTTGTGTTCAAAATAATAAAGGAATGTTCAAAAACGTGAGTAAAGCTCCAGATCCTGATATTAGTTTCTATTTCAATGCATTTTGAACACTGCACGTGATATTCTAAATCAAATCATGAAAACGGAGAAAAATGAATATTGGGCTGTTCAAAAAATAGCAGTGTCCGCATTTTTCTTTACAAACTCAAATATTTTCCTGTATAGACTGAAAAGTTTTTAGGATTCAGCATTCCTGTGAATCACTAAACTAATATTTAGTTGTATAACCACTGTTTCTTAGAACTGCTTCACACTTGTGTTATTACATCGAGTCGACCAACCTCTGGCACTTGTAATCGGCTATTCCAGCCCAGGATGATTTGACAACATTCCACAATTACTTTGCATTTCTTGGTTTTGCCTCAGAAACGGCATTTTTGATGTCACCCCACAAGTTTTCTAGCGGATTAAGGTCCTGGGTTTAGGCTGGCCGCGCCATAACTCTAATTTTATTTGCCTGGAACCAGGATGTTGCTCGCTTACTGGTGTGTTTGGGGTCATTGTCTCGTTGAAACGCCCGTTTCAAGGTCATTTCCTCTTCAGGATAAGGCAACATGACCTCTTCAAGTATTTTGATATATGCAAACTGATCCATGATCCCTTGCATGCGGTAAATAGGCCCGACACCGTAGAAAGAGAAGCGTCCCCATGTCATGATGCTTGCACCACCATGCCTCACTGTCTTCAGAGTTATGTGGCTGGAATTCAGTGTTTGGGGGTCGTCTGACAAATCCAAAAAAGAACGATCTTAGTTTCATCAGTCCACAAAATGTTTTTTTTCCATTTCTCTTTAGGCCAGTCGATGTGTTCTTTGGCAAATTGTATCCTCTTCAGCCCATCTTTTTTTTTTAAACAGTGGGACTTTGCAGGGGATTCATGCCCATAGATTATCTTCACACAAGCGTCTTCTAACTGTCACGGCACTCACAGGTAACTCCAGACTGTCTTTGATCATCCTGGAGCTGATCACTGGCTGAGCCTTTGCCATTCTGGCTATTCTTCCATCCATTCGAGTGGCAGTCTTTCATTTTCTTCCACGTCTCTGGTTTTGCTCTCCATTTTAAAGCATTGGAGATCATTTTAGCCGAGCAGCCTTCCATTTTCTGCCCTTCATTTCCCCCTCCCAATCAAGATTTTAATCAGACTGCGCTGTTCTTCTGAGCAATGTCTGGAACCACCCATTTCTCTCAGGCTTTCAGAGAGAAATGCATGTGCAACATGCGCCAGCGTCATCCTTAAATAAGGGCCACCTGATTGGCACCTGTTTTTTCACTGAATGAATGATTGACCTCACTAAGTGAACTCCACACTGCTATTATTTTGAACATGCCCCTTTTAATTAATTATTCAATTACACAGACTCAGGAGCAAGCATATCATGAATGTTGGGTCTCATGGTTTTTGATGACTCTACTACACCTACTGGTAAATGATTTGCCATGTAGTAATATAATTTCAACCAAAAAACAGTGATTGATCTGGTTAGTCATGTTAACCTGCTATTATTTTGAACACAACCGTAAGAGTGTGTGTGTGTGTGTGTGCGTGCGTGCATGTGTGTGAGCGGACGGCTGGATGGCGCAGAGGAAGGACTTTCTTCCAGCGTCGGCGTTTATCCCAGAATTCCCTTGCAATGTGCAAGGCGTTCCATTAAATTGCATTTCCATCACATGATACAATTTAAAAAAAAAAAAAAAAAAAAGCAACAAATAAATATGGACACACTGCCCAGCCGCGCGTTTGTGTCCCTGCTCTGCAGAAGACGGCCGCCACAGCACAACAGACGCTTCGGTCATGCAGACGCCACACTTAGACAAAGCCACAGCGCACACACACACACAAGGACCACCGGTTCAGGTTGAGGAGGATACGGTTCCTGAAACGCACACTCGCCGTGATCCATGCATTATTGACTCAAGGTATTTGTTCTCTTATGCTTGGTAAATGTCAAGACTGTGTGAAGATAAAGATGAGGAGGAGGGAGCGCTGCACCACGGTTGGACACAGCCCTCTTAACTCTGCGTGCCAACAATTAGACTGCACCTCGACAACGGCTGAGGGTGGCTGCTGATTGGAGCCGTGGGCCCCGAGTATTCACCTCCTGAATGTACGCTGCTGTTCAAAGGTCTCGTTCTCACTAAACTGCCGCCTGGATGATGCGGGGACCCCTTTTCCTTTGCATCTTTGAGGCAGCCCTGCTCCTCTGCACTGAACCTGCAGGGGCCATGATGGCTTTAAGAACTGACCCACAGCTTGAGGCAAATATGGAAACGAGACATTTCCGACACAAAGCCAAGTAAAAAAAAAAAGGAAAAGGTAGTAGGGGAGTGTATGTCCACACCTCTACCATCTTCAGGGCAGCACCAAATCATCATGTGCACAGTGCCAAAAAAAGAAAAAAAAATAACAGTAACTTGATTGTCTTCTCCAAATGCAATAGTGCCATTCTGTTATAACCACTGCCATTCCATTCTTCCAGAAGAGCACCATCCAAACGCAAATGGCGACGGAATCGGAGATGGTTCCCACTAAAGATCGGTGGCACAAATGGTGAACAAGTGTGAAGTACAAGGTTGGAAGTGTCACTGATTGATGTAAGGAGACGAACGACCCACCTGCCTTCTCGGCGTTCTCTCTAAAGCGCACGCCGGCTCGACAAAAGTACAGAGCGACACAATAGAAACATTCTGTCTTTTTAGGTTAATTAAACTGCCAATCAGCCCCGCTCAAAATGAAAAGCTACAAGAACAACTAATGGCTGCCGTCGTGGTCTCTTGTCTAGAATGCATCTGCACTACGTAGTGAGGCACATGCTCCGAGCTCAGTAGAACCTCGCACGCCCGCGCGCGCGTTACATTCCTTAGATACATGACATTCACCACGCTCGCATGTCAAAAGACGACGTCAATGTGAAAGCACAAGTAAATCAGGGTGTTGAAGTCCTCCAGGTTTGCACGTGTCGGTGGAATCGGAGCGTTTTCCAAAAGACTTGCAACTACTGAGACCAAGTGTGTTTGTGCGTGTGTGTGCGTGCGTGCGTGCGTGCGTGTGTGTGTGTGTGTGTGTGTGGGGCTGCTGCAGGAAGACATTTCAGAAATCTGTATTTACAGGGGCCAGTGCAGCCGTCATGAGCGCTCTTGCATCAGCTAGAATTTAAAAAAAAAAAGCAGAATTTTCCAAAGACATAGGAAGCCGGTAGTGTTTTGTAATTCAGTCAAAAAATAAATAAAACATCAACACACATTGAGGAAACATGGCACCACATGTCTTAGAACACATCAGCGATCAATGAAGCCGACCGTACATTATCAGTATTGTACGGGATCAACGTTTTACTAGATTGAACACACAACCACCTGCTCAGCAACTCCAAGTTAGTTACTTCAAGTAACAGTATGCAGCGCAGCAGTGCTTTCCTTTATCTTTCATTGAGTATTTACAGTATCTGTGCTTAATGTGTGTTTTTAAGGGACCTTGTGCAAGATGTGTTGTAGAGATAGTCTTGAACCTAGAGAGTCGACACTGCTGATAGTCTTTTTTTTTTCTTCTGCTGCATAATGATTTACCGCTTTTGCCAAGTGAAGTAGGAGCGGTCTCTGGTTTCATTTGACTGGGAAGATCTCTCATTTATGTAAGCTGGATGAGACGATGGCCGCCTGCCAAATTCTTCTATGGTAAAAATGAAACTACCATGAGTGGCCGCTTAGCTTAGCTTAGCTTAGTCTAGCACACAGAATGAGGCATTTTAAACAAGAGTTTGCACATCCTCTTTAAGACCAGCTGTGAGTGAGATGTGCTGTTGGTGACATTTTGGAAAGCTAGCAGTCCTCATGCTAACTCACCGTGGCTCAATATTTACCGTAAAGATATGAGAGCAGTGTCAATCTTCTCACTTAAATTAACCACTGTGTTGCATTTGCTAACAGGTATAGTTCAGCCGGTTGCATGATACAGTAATAAAGATTGAAAGGGTGCTCTGCAGGGCACAGATCAAAAAATTGGGGGGATTTTTCAGTGTGAGCAGATCTGCCCCCAAATTGTCATAGGACGGCTTGGCCCAAGCTCCGCCCCCCTCCAACAGGTTTGGCTAAATTTCATCCCTCGTTGTTGCATAATTCTGCCGAGAAATAAATCAACAGACATGGATTTTTTTTTTATTAAAAAAAATCTTTCGCAGACGTAACAAATCATGTCGTGATGACTCAAACGCGGCGCATTAGTTTAGAACCACATCCAAGACAGAGATTCTAGACCCCGCCCCCATGTCTCTCAAGCCCTCTAAACACCCCGCTTTCAGAAGCTTGGTGGCAACCTCACAGCGGTTTCTTCCAAACTGCCTTTTGATGGCGAGCTGCTCTGCCTTTAGCCGCGTGCCGCCGTGACCTCACCAACAGCAACGTGAACGGCACGAGTGTGCAGCCCCGCGCCGGCACAAACTCCACCACGGGACTCGGGTCAACAGTAGATGTAGAGATTCAGCCAGGCCTCCAGCGACTTTTTCTTTTCTTTGCTTTTGCCAAGGTGCACATAGGTAATACCTGACTGCAGAGTTCAGTAGAGTTCAGTATTTACTGACATCGCTTCCTAATCCCGCCTAGAAAAAAAATAGATGTATATTATTGGACCTTAATTGACAGCAAATTCCCAAAAGGTTAACAGCTACTGTGTCTTAAAGTTGTGCGTATTTATTGACGACGAGCTTTTTCGTTCCAAAAGCAAATAACATGGTTGACGTGTGGACGTGACTGCGGACGACAGTGTCACACGTGCCGACGTGGTCCAGGGTGTGGCAGTCACCCGCTCTCTTGAAAAACGACTTCAACCCTTCATCATCTGACTTAAAACATGCGGCAAAGAAACGGCACAACAGGAGTAACCGATCATTTGCGCTGCATGGCGTGGCGCCGCAGCCAGAGCTGCGAGCGCACCTCCGTATCCTCCATATTGGCTCAAGCGTGAGACACAGCAGCAGCTTTGCCTCCTCAGCATACTCAACATCGACTGAATAACTATTAGACAATTGTGGTCTTGCCTGCATGATTTTTTTTTTTTTTTTTTTAATTTGTTGTGTAAAAACAAAAACAAAACAAAAAAAACATTGTGAGCTGTATTTTTTGTATCATTGAGGTTGTGACTGTTGTTTTTATTATATTGTACATAAAAAGCACTTTATTTTAATTTTTTTAAGATAAATGAATAAAGTAAATGTTTTGACAGATCCATGTGCGCGTCCATTTTCTGCCTTTCAAACAGCTGTTTTGCCTGTTTCCTCTCGCACGGAGCTGAGAGGGAAAAAAATGGTTTACATAAATTCAGACTAATGCATTATTTCGTAGTGACAAAATGATGATTCGGAACTGCATCTGGACATGTTGCACCAACAGAGAGGTATTTTGATTTTCCGTTTTGGGCACAAAGGGCAGGTGCGATGCCTGCTGGTGCCGCGCAGCCGCCCATTTCAACACATGGACTGATATGACCCCGAGTTTTAACTGCTCAAACGTATGAGACTGAAGGAAAATACACAATTATTTACTGAATGCATTTCAGCATCTTTTCTCTGTGTTTGCCTCTGTGCATTTTCGCCGCCCATCTGGAGGCTGTTTGACCTGAAGACGGTCTCCTCACCTGTTATCAGCATCTTCATCATTAATATAGCTACGAAGAAACCTGCTCATGTAAAGTTGAACATGTTTGTTGCAAGCAAAGCCCCTTTCTTCAGGGGCCCAAGCCGTCGCTTGCACAAGTCATCTGAAAAAAAATTTGACCGAATTATCAATGCAGTAATATTTTAACTGTTTGGGTTAGAATATGCACAGTATACATACATGCATACTTATGTCACAGCAATGTCTTGAGAATAGTAAAATGAGACTAAACGCTGATCATCCATCGACGCATGCTCAGGCCGCCAGGCTGCTTTGCAGGGCAACAACATGAAGGGGACGTCTTCCTTTCATTTACGGAAAACAATAAGCATGTTTTGAGGAGTCTTTGAAGGAGGGACGTGTCAAGTCGTGAGCCTTCACACACACGCACACAGGCAGCAAGTGTGCTGCTCCATACGGATCTTAAAACTCTGGTGAGCTCATCGTGTGTCAGATGAAAGCTGTGAATTTTAAAGCTTCTTCTATTTGTCACACTATTTCAGATCAGTCAGATCATGTTTCTTTGCTCACAAAAAAAAACATACAAATAAACTGGTCTATGAATTCCTCATGTGCCTTAATGTTTGATGCAGTCGATCTTATAGAATCACAGCATATTGTCCAATCATGCGTCCAAGCTGCACTGTCTCAAATTCCAACAGATTCCGGGCTGCTCTCGCCTCAATCCAGATCTACTGCCTCTTCATTTTCATTCACTCATATCACAGTGGAGTCAGATGGTTTCTGAGGCATCAAATAGATTCTATCAGACTGGTCTTCTTTGAAAAGTCTCAGGACAGGAGAAGGCAGAAGATGTATATATAACCAGCTTTTCACAGGTCTACCTGGTCTCATGTTCTGTGTGCTTGTTAGTGACGATGTCATATCCATATTTGCCTGTATACGTGTTGTTATTCCAGCCAAGTTACTCCGTTGCTGATATATTTCATGAATGAGTCTTGATGAGAGCTTTTTTTAGAATGTGTTTCATACCGTTTGAATAAAGATGAATAATGACAATTACAACAAGTGTCATTTTAAAAAAAAAAGCCGTAGTCTCTTCTCAGGCTCTGCCTCCGACCTGGAATAATATCGCTAGAAATTAATTGTGCTGTTTAAAAAAGGGCAAATAAGGGGAGAAAAAAGGCAGAATTTTTTTTTTCTTTTTTAATATTAGTTCACCAAAGCAACAATTTAATCATCAACCTTCAGCAACTTGTTTGCTGTTTATATTTGCTCTGAACTTCTTAGCTTTGTGATGTGCATCGGCGACGGATATTCTCTTGTTTTGAGCTCCCTGCTGTCACCAGCCCAGCAGACCGGAGATCGTCTCTAGTCAGATGTGACATTTTGGCGCTTTGCAGGATAATCAAGGTCTGCTGATAGAGAAAAGACGCAAAGCCGACCTTTCACCTTATGTCCCTGTCAACGAACCCCCTCCTCCCCCTCCCACATCAGAGAGCGGACTGACTGACACAAGATGCGGCTTAATTTCACCAGTCGACCTGCGTGTGTGCATGAGTGGGGATACAAGGAAAACAGAGGTGCAAGATGGCAACCAGCAGGCTGACAGCAAACAATATACTACCAGGCAACAATAGTAAAAAAAAAACTAAAAAAACAAGAATAGTCGCACCACAGCAGTTTAGCTATTTATACCCGGCGACACCTTCCTCCATCACCACAAATATTGACCCGTTCTTTTAGATTTTGTTTACATATAATTGTAAGTTTTTATGTTTATGCAACAAAAAACACATATAAAGTTAGAACTACAAGGACCATGGTATCAAAACAAAAAAAATTAACCACATGTTAGCAAGGCTTTCTGGCAGAAATCCCTCAGGGCAAAGCCTCCCTCTTGTGCCTGGGGTAAAAAAATAGCACTGTTTACTGGGTGCAAGCAGCGGCTGCCAAAACAATGTTGTCAGCTACGAACTCAGAAAAACATAAACATTTTTTAAATTAAAAAAAAAAACACCTATATACTATGTATTGGAATTAAGAGATGGCAGAGTTTAGGTGAGAGTTTGCAGTACAGCAGCAGCAGCAGCAGCAGCCAAAGGTAACTCTGGTCTACTTGCACGCGTTTGAAGCGCGACCTGATCGACAGAAACGCACATCAGACTTTGTGAATGGAAATTGATTTGGCGCCGGAGCCATTAATCATCGCCGACTGCGAAACCAAACTGCACCGATCACATCAAATATGAGCCGGCAAAGATTAAAGGGACCGCAAATAAGCCTGTGAAATACCGTCAGGCTTTAATCGCGTCTCGTCTATCTATCTGTGTGTGTGAGTGGTGTGTGTGGTGTGTGTGATGGCCCACAAAAAATAGCGTTAAGTGACCGTCCAGAGCAAACGGCGCCGAGAAGCCTCCTCCACGTCTCTCCTCGAATGGACAGAGTTGATAAAAAACAAACAGAAAGATGTCAGTTTTCATCTTTTTTTTTTCCCTTCTTGACTGTGTTTCCTCACAAGCGCTTCCTCCCTCTGTCTCCCTGAGCCCCGCTGAGCCTCCTCTGACGGCCCTGTGACAGACACCATTTACTTCCAGCAGCAGCAGCGGCGGCGGCAGCTCATCTGCTGTCAGCAACCATCTGATGATGAGCAAAGACGGCAATTTGCTCTTCATTATGAACAAATCACCGCCGCTTTTGCGCGTCTCAGCCCCTGAAAACAATTACCGTCTGCCTGCCTATCAGCTGCATATTTCAGGGGCGACAGTTCTTTTTTTTTTTTTCTTAGATTTTAGGTGACAAGATTTGATTTTCGGTGTCAGTTAGAAGGAGCTGGGAGATCTTCCACGTCAGCTGGGAGCCACCTTCTCATCTCTTTAAACCGGGTTGTTTGCATGTTTACAACCCTCGAAAGGATCGTGATTTTTTCACTCATCGTGTAATAAAAGACGATCTCTCTTTTGTTGGCAGGGCAGCGTGTCAAGCATGCGAGTCTCTTGCTGCTGTATCTCTTCTGCTGCTTTGATTAAACACGGCTACGTCTACAGCTCTGGTGCCATGTTTGCAGAATTATGCAAAAAAAAAAAGAAAAGTGGCTTATTTTTGTGAGGGCAGTGGCAGGGGGGAGCACTGACCCATGAAGAACCCTTCAAAGTTTGGTGTAGAAACAGGCATTTCATGTCTTCAATAAGGTCTCAGACGATATCACAGAGACCTTCGTGGAAATATTCAGGTACACTCACAGTAATAACATCTATTGATATGTTGAATTTAGGGGCAGATCCAGAAGGTTCAGGTCCAGTGGAACAATATTTTCACAGTTGGAGGATCTTAACTTAATCCTTGCGCAAACAGGGATAGAAAGCTGCGCTGCCACCAGTCGGCTCCTGAAACAATGGGAACTCAACCGAGCACAAACTTGCACATAATAGAGGCCCTAAACTTTAGCTTTAAATGCAGCTCTGACTCCCATTGTGTCTGTAGACACTCCATGCGTATATAATGTCGTGGCGCTCAGATGTGTTCGGCGTGAGTCAGAGGGAACGTTTGAGTTTTGGATGAATGCAGCAAAAAAAATAGAAACCTCGTTCTTATCCTCATCCACCTTATTCAGCATGACACCCGAAATGAAATGAAAATGGGGTGTAAAATAAATGTGTCCCAGGGTTGCACTTTCCTCTTTAATTACCGCGTGCAGTGCGTGCGTGCGTGCGTGCGTGCGTGCGTGCGTGCGTGTGTGCGTGTGTGCGTGTGAAGACATTCAGCCGCCGTTAGACACGAGCGAAGCAGAGGGGGGATTTCCATGCAGATGTGTTATAGGTCACTGCAATCAGTGTCGCCATGACAGCGTGTCCTGATTGCTTTCCCATGGTTTTGTTGAACGTTCAGCATCGCTGCTGAGTGAGCGCTGAATATTGAAATTGCAATTGCTTAATGAAATATTTACAGAAGTGAAATCCTATTGGGTGAAGATGAGGCATGCAGCATTCCTGAGGAGTTATTAATTACCATTATTATATCGGAATAAAAACATTGTGCCCCCCCCCACTCACAGCATAATGAAACAGGCGGAGTCCCCGCCCTCGGCCGCATCAACCAGCCATGTTGTAATCACAGCCGTTGCTCCGCATAAGAAGAATCCCTACAGAGGTGAATAAACACTGATCACAGCAGCTCGCAGCACAAGCATGAACGAGGCGAGTGGGACGCCGTCACCAGTGGACGCAGCGCGCCAAACACACGCGTCATGTTGTGAAGCCATTTTCAGTGGAGTGTGTCGGAAGTAAAGCAATTACCACGTTTTTATGAGTCCATCCCGTCCTGGAGTTTGAGGTTTTTGTTTTTTGTTTTTTTTTAACTTTTTTTCAGAGTTAATTATCCAATTATATCATTTATTTTATCCCTTTTTATAATAAGAAGCGCCTGGTTGACCTATAAATCTACAGGGGTGGTTGGATTGTATGTGAGGTTGTCTAAGCCTTGGCGTTATGTAGATTAAATGACTCCACTTGGTCCGTTTCATCATACATATAAAGGTGCGCAGGTAGAACGTTATTGTTCATCCCTGATGATTGAAATTTGGGTCAGTTCAGCAATATAAACGGAGCTATATATATATTATATATATATATATATATATATATAATGTATATATGCGAATGCATGTGGAAGCTACGAGCTGAATGGAACTGCTGAAGCAATGGCGACAATTTCTGAATCAGTTCTACAGAGTGAAAAGTAGTCCTGCGCACCGTCCTCTGGCTGTTCATTGAGAGGTCGGGTCAAAGGTCACAGCCACAAGGACGAAGCTGAGCGAGCAAAAACAGCACTTCCTGCAGAGGACGCGCCTGAATGCTGAGACGCTGGATGCTGAAGAAAGCTGAATGTTTTTAAAAGAATACAAAGCTGAAAACTGCATCAGAGTGGAATGAGTTGTGGTGTCACAAAAATGTTTTCAAGAAAAAAAATGAATTTAATATTTGAACGGGAGAATATTTGTCCTTCGAAAAGCCGGACATGTCCAGGTTCTATAGGGATCTGTGGACCTGCGTTAACTGACTTTTTTTTTTTAAGCCCACTGAGAGAAGCAGAAACAAGTTGTGAACTCAACGCTGACATATCAAAGTCAACACAACAAGCGGCTCATTTACACATCACTCACGCTGACTCCTATTTCTGTCCACCTGGAACATGAAACCAATATTCGGCCTCCTTCGCGGCTGCTCTCTATTAACTCCCGAGGATGAAATATGATGCTTTTGTGGTGAGCGGGCCGCGTCTCCTGGACTCTTTTTTTTTTTTCTCTCTCTCTGAAAACCGCAAAACTGAGCAGCCAGACTGAGGCGAAACGGAAAAGATGCACCTGGAAGACTGAGAAACGAGCCGAGTCTCACCGCCCTGCTCCACCAATCAGAGAGCTGCAGTCACACGCTCATCCTCTGCAGCTCCATCAGTACCAGCAAACTGTCTATTTGATACATAGTTGTGAAAAAATAATGCTATAGTTGCTTTTAAAAAAAATGCCTCATTTTAGAATTTAGAAATGATCTACTCAAATCATGATGATGAGGTTTACATTTTCTGGAATTAATAATTTAATAATGCAACGTTCCGCTAATCCTATTTGAGACGGAGACTTAATCATGCACAGTGATGTGACAACACACGCGCGGCTCTCAGTAAACAGGCATTAAATTAATCGTCTATTAATATGCTGAACTTTAGCTTTTTTGCTTTAGAGATCGACCGAAAACATCATGTATGTACATGGTGTCTGCTTCAATCACGACATTCAGCGGGGGCAGTGCAGGCCGTGTGTGTGTGTGTGTGTGTGTGTGTGTGTTTGTGATTACTTCGATAATTAGAGTTAATAATTAGAATAGCAGGAACAAAATATCCACCCAGAGGCCTGAAAACACTGTCCAACACAGACCCACTGCTGGGCCCCTCTGACTCGCCTGACATTCGACCTTGACACGGCCTCTCAGTAACATGCAGCGTAGTCTGCTTCCCCCTGGTGGCCAGTACGTGATGCTGCCTCGCTGACGCCCAGGACTCAACACAGGACGTTTGGCGGTCCGCCGTTACACAACACACCAACAGCAGAGACCTCTGCAGGACGTTGGATTTCATTACCAATGAGATTTTTTTTTCTCCCGTTTACATCGGGATATGTTCATCATTTCTTTCTCTCATGGACTTCAGCATTAGCTTGCGTTGGGCCTCTGCAGCGCCTCACGTTCCACCTGAGACGGGCCAAGGTTGCGGACACACCTCGTCCCGACTGCGTCTGCTCTCATTGTAACTGCGCGACTGTCGTCACCTGGATCATTAACATGGGAGTGGAACATGTTTTGTCTCCTTTATGTGACTGACTGCACAAAACACTGACCCCAGACGACGCGGGCGTGGACAACAAGATCATTCAGAAGCTCTTGCCGGCGCGGTTTCGGTGGATTATTTTGTTGATGTCTCATACGCATTAAAGATGCAGCCGATTATTATTGGGTTGATTAGGGACGGCGTTGCAACATTATACTCATCTAACCTGCTACCCTGATAGTTTTTGATCCGTTTTCTGAGAAGCGGAGCAAAAACGGCACACAATTATCGCGGCTCTCATTAGCGACTTCTCATTAAAATGTGTTGCCGCGACCAAAAGGCGCCCGCGGGACAAGCGCAACCAAACCTCCCTCTTGGCCAGAATGCAGAATAACTCAAGCAAGCATGAACTAAAAAGATACACTTTATTTGAAACTGGCAGGGGACATTTTTGTACAAAAATACACAACGGTTACGTGGATGCTTTGTGCCAGTAATTGTTCATCTTTCTCTCGCTTACGCCACTGACGCTCCTCGGCATGCAGCGTCAACGTGGGACAACGGGCTAATATGCTCAGACATACTTTTCACCAAGTAAAGTAATTCCAACAAGCCATGTCATTTGCCGTAGGAAAGAAGGTAGGATCCTAGGTTCTTGAGTCTGGACAAAAATGACTGATTCGTTCTCATAAATATCAGGGAGAATGGTGAATACGGGACGCTCGCAAAACACTGAGTGGAATTCATCTTGGGCTTCTTCCTCTACTTGGGCTTGGTGGGTGCCTTCCCGGCTTCATCCGCCTTTTTCTGCTTCTGTTTCATGATCTCGGCATCCCTGAAGAACAGGCAGGAGAGGAGGAGAGACGTCGTTAGGACACAAACAGATCAATTTACAGCCATTTCCAGGACGGCGGATGAACAGCATTAAGATGTTTCAGAGTCCGAGTCTTATGGGAAATTATGTATGTACCCATTTTGAATATGATGCCAGTGACATGTTTCCAAAAAGAAGTTTAGGCCGGGTGATGTTTACCACTCGGTCTCATCACCTCTTCTTTTGAGAGGTGAGATCAAGTGCTGCTGTTCATAAAGTGGAATATTTCCCCCCAATCCTGCATGATGGAGGATTTCAGCTTCGTAACAGTTGTTTTTCATTACGCAACACACATTTTCAACCGAGCGGCTGGACTTTTACGATGGAGCCGTGCTGTCGCGCAACACGTGCAGGATGTGGTTTGACGTCGCCTTGCTGAAATAAGCAAGACCGTCCTGGAATAGGGAAAAAAAAACAACCCCAAAGTTATTTGCTTGGCAGCATGGAGTTGCTCCACAACTTGTTTTTGTGTCAGCTGCGTTGAGGCCATCTTGATAAATCTGGATCAGGATGCACATGCGGCAGCGGGGACCCATCCTGGTCCCCGTCACTGATGGTGACCTTTGAACCACGCAGTGACGATGAGCAGGACGGCCCCGCTCCTCTTTAGCCTGGAGGACGCAGCCTCCATGGTTTCCAAACAACGTTTTAGCTTTTGACTCATCTGACCTCTGAATAGTAATGAGCTGAGGCCCGGAGGTGGATCCACTACTGGATCTGGTTTGCATACCAGTTCCTCCTTATATTGTCTCAAGTGTGATTAAACTATGTTGACTCACAATGGTTTTTGGAAGTGCTGCTGAGCCCATGCAGTGATGTCACGACAGAGTCGGCCGTGTTTTTAATGCACTGCTGCTCGAGGGGCCCAAAGATCACGAACGCGCCACCCTGTGTTCCAGCCTGGCCTCTCGCATCCAGAGATTTCTTCTAAATCTACATTTTACGTTGAGAAACAATTTCTTTTAAAATGTTGCTTCACTGGAGAAACTACTGCTACTCGCTCAACCAGTCTCTCACACAGGGGCCAGGCCCGCGCCGCCGTAGCTTCATTAGGACTCGGCCTCTGCGAGTGTTGGTGCGTAACCCGCCGTCAATTAACCTACTTAAAAAAGGTGTGTTTTCTTTTTGCATAAGACAACTAACTCTCTCGTTTTTTTGGCACCTGCTGCTGCCATCAAATTATGAACGGCCATCAAGTAAAAAATATTGACCCCCATATTTTAATGATGTCATTATAAGAGTCAAACGAAAACAAATGTGGGGTCTCAAAATATCATATGCTGTTTTGTTTGTTTTTTATAAGCCCAACTGTTACTGGAAACACGGACGCACATCTGTGCAAATCGCAGGGAAACACAACTCTGGCATCGGTAAGGAGGGTGAAGGAGGGTCGGGGGGCTGAATGCTGGCACCGAGGCCGCTCACCTCTGCTTGCGGGCGGCCGCGCTGAGCCCGTCGTCGCCCCGCTTGCCTTTGCCCTGCTCATTCTGCTTCTTGGCGTTCTTCTGGCGCGCGAGCTCACGCTGGTTTCCTCCTGCGAGTCGCACACACACACACACACACACAAAAGAAAAAGGCCCACCGGAGCCCGTCAACAACCGCACTGCAAACACCTCCGTCAGCGGCGTTTTGCGACGAGCGCGCAAGAGCTTTTTAGTATCCGCAGAGCGTGAAGGAGCCGTGGACGCTCGGCTGCGACCGCAGAGGGGAGGAAAAAAAAAGAGGGGGGAGGAAACGCAGCCGACGTGGCAGCCGGGAGGCTGCTGGAGCTGCTTTACGCTCCGGCGACAACGGCACGAAGGACGGCGGAGCCGCCCGTCACACACGCGGAGAATCGCGACGGGCGGCCGCCGATCAGGAGCCGTCTGCCCGCGTCGTCGCCAGCTCGGACCAGCTGGAGCGGCGTCGCGTTCCCGTGCGGCTGCCGTCAGCTGCGCTTTGGAGCGTAGGCCGCGGGTCCGTCTACCGGCTGGACGGGACCTGCGGCCAACGACGCGGACGCGCTTCTGTTTCTCGCACGCGAAGCACAATCGCCCTTAATTAAAGAAAAAAAAAAAAAACACCGCACCGGGAGCGGCAGAGCGCCCCTCGCGTCGTTAGCGGGCCGAGGTGGGGGGAAAAAAACAACAACATTTGCCAGACACACAATTCAAAACAACGTCGCGCACGCTCCAGGAAATAGACGCAGACCAGGACCCACAGCGGCCGAGGCTAACGAGGGACAGAAACAACGAGCACAGACATGCAATCGTATAAAGTACATATTGCCTTACAGTCCGAATATATGTCGATACCCACTGGTCATTTTAATAATCGATGCTGCAATCGACCGACAGTCCTCACACGCTCAGCCTAAAGGGCCGCTGGCTCCCTGCGCGTCGCTCCAGTCGCTGCTTCTGGTTCGTTTGCGCCACACTGGCTGAGACAACCAACGCGAGACAACCAGGGCGAGAACGTTCCGGATTCCCACCGCCACTGCGCCGCCGCGAACGCAGCAGCGCGGCAGCGGCGGCGGCGCAGGAAACACGCCTTTTTGTGCGACCACAACAATGTTTGGAGCAGCTTCTGGTTTCAAAACCTGCTAGTTTGATTTTTTTTTCTAAAGACGAATGCTTTTATTTTTTTTTCCACTTTTTTTTTTTTTTACGAGATCTCCTCCACCTAAGAGCATTCATCAAACCCCCAACCTCAATGTGCAGCTTGATCGTTTGCATTGGTCTGTGTGTGTGTGTGTGTGTGTGTGTGTGTGTCTTCCTCTCTCTCTCTGTCACACACACACGCACTTTAAATGTCGCACACTGCACACCGGCAGTCGTCCGTGTCTTTGGCTCTTGGTTGTCATATTCAACGTTATTCCATGGAGGTGAGCGGCGCTCGGTGGGGAAAGAGAAACTGCAGATGTGTGCGCAATTAATATCTTTGTTTTTGTTATCGTCTGTGTGACCTCCTCGGTGAACTGCGGGGATCCCAGAGGCGACCTGGAGGTTTCTGGAGTGATGAAGAGTCTCATGCTACCATGTGGAAACCCTCCACTGTTGATGAATTACTTTTTAATAGTCTCTCTCGCGGAGGCCAGCAGGGGGCAGCCTGAGCCAAAGGATACTTGGAAAAAGAAGCCTTTTGAATTCAAAGCAATATTTCCATTCTTACAAGGGACAACAACTAATCCCTTAAGGGGAGTTTGTAATGGAGTAAGCTTAAAATTAAATTAATGAAGATTACCAGCGGTGTAAGTTCACTAAGTTTGCTCATTAATCTATGCCAATTAGAATTTAATTGGATCAATGAATTCAGTGGGCGGAAAATGATAAGACAATATGATCATTTAATCAAAATGTGATTGCCCTGACAATATCAAATTGCTCCTCAGCTGTAAAAAAAAAAAAATGCCACTGTTTTTGTTCCACCCTAAAAACGCATTATTATTTTTTTCATTGCAGTTTTGTTTGGGTGATTTTATTGACTGTCTGGCTAAATGACTGCGTCACGTCTGCCTGCAGTTGAACTCATACCCAGACACTGCAACTATGAATAGAATAAGACAACTTAATCCACTTGCACGTGCCTGCTGCTCCTGCACTATAGGTGCGGTCACTCTGAAAACGTGTGGTTAATTTAAAAGGACCCCGATTGTCTGCAGCTACGCCTACTTTAAAAAAAAAAATGGTTTGACTAACATCAAGATGAGCCAAAAAAAATAAACTTGCTGTTTGAAAGGGGACCTGGAAAAGCTTGTCTATGGCTGCGTGGCCTGCCTTTATACTGCAAACCACTTGGAAAAAGACCTCCATGCAGGATGCACCTGTGTTTCGTCGCTCCTAGAGGTGAATTCACTAAGAGATTGGAAAATCCTTAATGGTGGCAGAGGTGCGCCTCTCTCCTGATTGAGCCGTCACCGTGCAACTTGTCAGTTCCAAGGTAGCCAGTGCCGAGGGCAAACTCTGCTTCATCGTCTACAGTAAATCTAAACCGGATAGTGTTTGAGGCCTTAAGCTTATTAGGAAAATATTTACCTTTTTTTTTTTTTTTTTGGATCCACTGAGGCCACTGGTCATCAGAGGGCGCAGACAGGGAAGCTACATCCACTTCTTTGATATTAAAGGGACGTCTAGTCTCTTACACATGAGC
>CAAKHG010007042.1:36708-47752 GCA_901007715.1 Dactylopterus volitans
ACACAAGCACACGCACGCATGCGCACACACACACACACACACACACACACACGCGCGCGCACACACACAAAGAGGCCTTCAGTGTGTCTTATGATGTAGCAATGTTTGGACTCCTGACTGATTGTACTCAAACTGAAACAATCTAGTTAAGTAGCGATGCAGGAAATTGTTGTGCACACTCTTGCGCAGAGGGTCATAAACCATTATAGACATTTTTTTTGCACACTGATTAGTGAGAATGAAATTTGTAGTTCAGACACTACAGAAGTTGGAACCTCAGTCAGTCCACCATTTTGTTTGGTTTTAACTTTCTGAAAGTAATATGTCATCATCTTCTCAGAAATATAAAGTGACATTCATATGTAAATTTCAAATGTTAAATATTTGTGTACGTTTGTTTAATTTGTTCACAAAACTCACAAAATAAGTCGTGGTAATGGTCGCAAACAAGCGTTTCCAAAAATGGTTGCTCGGTGTATTACATTTTCAGACTTTACTAAAACTGAATGAAATGTGCTGTTGTATGCATAATAAACAAACTGGTGTTTTTGCCTTGAATCGTTTGATAACGCATCGTCTTAGCTCTTGATTGGGCTACATCTGAGTCGTGCATATTGATGGCGCCAGGCAAAGTGTTAGTTTCACACAAAAGGTGTTAGTATTTCTAATCCGGTACCTTTCCCAAACTCATAAGTCCTTTCTCACCCTTTCAGACGCACCATCCCTGCCCTGCCAGCTGAAATAACAGTGAGTGAGTGTGTTGTGCGCGTGTGTGTGTGTGCGTGTGTGTGTATGTGTGCGAGTGTGAGTGCATGCGTGCAAATCACACAGTCTTTATAAATCGCAGCATTGGAGTTAAAGTGCTGCCTCTGTGAAAACTTTGTCGGATCTCACACAGTGAAATGTGCAGTGACTGTGCTCGTGCTCTGGGTTTTGCCGGGAGCATATGTGAGCGGCTGCGTGTGAGGACTGGATGGCTGAACATTGCACACAGATTTGTCTTCATGATGTGTGCACATGTGACACCAGTCCATTTAGACGTTAGAGCCGAAATATGTGTTACACTAATCAGTATCATTAGCTTGTGGCGCAGCAGATTCACCCTCTAAGACTCAAATGACACTGGTTTACTTTGTTGTGTCACACACCCATCTGGTTGACGATGGCAATCGAGTCTAGCGTTCCTACTTTGGAAAGTCATAGATTTATTTTTTTGTGTCACATTTTTTATTGCTATGACAGGGACTTGACTTTATGTGTTGTCATCTTTATTGTAGTTTCAACATGCAAGAAAGTAAATACTTAACTACCACAGCGGAGGGGATGTTGATATCACTGCGTCAGGTGCAGGTTGAACAGATTATCTACCTCTATCCTATCCAATTACACCGTGTATCTTCAGATACGTCCATGTACACCACCACGTTCTGTCCACTGTCATGTTATATGTGTCACTTTGGCAGCGGCAGTTTTTTCAACTTGCGCTCGCATAATGGAAGCATGGTGGGGAACAACAACAGTGCCATGTGAGCAAACGTGCTTCTTAACAGCAGCAGGTGTTCTGGGAGTCAGTGACCTCAGGTGTGAAACGTCACTCCCTGGGGTGGGAGGGTGTAGAGAGGGTGGAGAGGAGGTGGGGGGGGTTTGTCTTAGCAGCTTCTGCAGCAGATGGCAAACCACAGACAATGAGTGGATGAGACGGACAAGCCAGGTAAAGAGGAAGGAGGGGCTGAAAAGGGTTAATCTCCCACTGTGGGGCTGTTAGAGGAGTGACTTCAAAACCTCAAGAAGACATGAGTGGAAGAGTGAGAAGTGACAGCTTTTTGGTTTTGTTTTGTTTTTTTTTCTTTTGTTTTTTTTGTGTTACTATGTGTGCAGTGACTCGGTGGATGAAATTAAACATGTAAAATGGTCTAGATTTGAAGGAATTAGTGGTAATCAGAAGATAAGGATGTTTCCCCAAATTTCAGATTAATGCAGCTGAAAGCATGACAAGCAGGTTCAGCGCCACCTGTTCCCCTGCTGACCCACAGTAACCCCTCCCCCTCCTGTTATGTACTTTCATTCAGGGAGTAGCTTAGCAATTTAGCTAAATAGGCTTACTGTTCAGACTCATCTGCTTTCCTTGCCGCCACCATCCGTCATGCACTTTCCCGCAGTTATGCAAACAGTTAAGTTGCTTATATTTGCCGTCATTCGGCTAGGTCATGTTGGCTGGTTCCGTAAGACACATAATCGTAAACTTTATCTTGAATAGATAACAGTTCCACAAAGACGGGAGTTCAGTTTCAGTTTTAGCTGCTCCCGCTTCTGTTATTTCACTATTGATCCTCATCAGGACTAGAGAAAGTTGGAAAGAGTTTAAAAAGTGACTAAACTAAACCCATTAACTCCTCAGGTTAAGCATCTTTCCTGTACAAGATTATTTACAGAACTGACCCACATTTAATGCATTTATTTCGTTTTTTTTTTTTTTTTTACAACTGAGGTCATTTGGTTAGAAAATAAAGCCACAAATATCTGACTGAACTGTGTTCATTCTTTTATACATATATTTTTTCATTATTTTTAAAATTATTTTTCATGGGTGCTCACATGGTATGTATAAACACCTAGATTAAATGGGTGGTTAATTAGTTCTATTAATTGCTTTTCACTATTAGTGTAATGTGACATAAAGACTGAGTTTGTGAGACAGTAGTACAACAGTTGACAGTGTTCAAGTAATTATAAATTTGTATGTACTAAAAGTACGTGCCAAAAATAATCTTTTATGCCTTAGCGAACTGAAAGCTGTCACTTTTTAAATTCTAATATACTGAAAGAGTCGGTTTGGCACACATAGTCAAAATGTCTCCAGCATCTATTAAAATTTATAGCTAGAAGCTTTTCCAGTTTAAACAGAAGATGATCCCAAAAATGAACTTCAAGCTGATGGGGGGAAAAAAATCAGTTTAATGTTATTTCAGTTGTATGATGTAGTTTAATGTTAATTTTGAGACCTTCCATTTCATTTTTGCCATCTTCATGTAATGTAAAAATTGCGCATGTTCCTGTGGACATGTGCAATCTGTGTGTCTGCCTGACATATAACAGTCCTGCATCATATTTACAGCCTTGCACAGCCAGTATTATTTCATCAATAAATCAATATCCATTTGTGTGTTGTTTTATCTGTCCTGGTTCACAGGCTGTGAAAACAAAACAATGAGCTAAACGACACTAAAATGCTCCATTCAGCTGAAGCCTTTAATAACATTACATTTGATTTTGTATCATTTAGCATCAACATTTTACTAGATTAAAATATGTTTGGCTAAACGAGGACAATGTCATTTTTCAAAACTCGAGACACAACAGTCAATACGGAAGATAAAAATGCACTTTTTCTAATTGCTACAATACATACAAACCAAAGATCAGTGATTCATTAAATTAAAACTACCAATTCAAAATTGACACATCTTAGCATCAGAGTATTACCATTTCAAAATTTCACACACCATTTCACATATTACATTTGAGATTACCGTTTATTCATTTTATTGTAATGATGAACTGTCAATTGGTACAGCTGCTCCAAATCATAAGTAACTGTTAAATTACTCTTAAAGCAGAGTTTTATGGAGACTGGTGAACAGTCAGTTCCTGTATTAGTTACTGTATCACCAATTAGTTACTGATGATTGATTCCACCTTGTGGAGTGAATATGAATGAAAGATTTTCTCTCCACATGGAGGTGAAAAGTGTGCGATGGGCGCCAGCATCAACAAGTGACTCTTCTCCAGCCACAGATGACGCAGGGAACGACATCACAGCAGACCCATGTCACAGGCCTTTTTGATTTTTCAAATTCTCTCCAATGTGTTTGGCAAATGAAAACATCCATACTGATCTGTGGCAAAACCCAGGAGACGATCGATGGAAATGAGGAATTGATCCTTTGTTTGGCCTTTTGTAAGTATGGTAAGGAACACTGCAGTTTGATGTTTTGCAGAACTATACTGTTTATTTCATGTTGTGATTTACAGTATTCATTGATAAATTCAAGATTTTGAGTCTGGAGTGTTCTTTCTACTGGTCCTTTTACAGTGACATTAATTATAGCACCATGATCAAACATGTATCACATATTTTGTACTACAATATCCAGTGATCGTAGTTAACAACTCATGATACAGTGAGTTCTGGCATAAGAACGTTGTTTATTATGGTTTATTATTGTTGTTGTTATTTTAGTGCAGCATTTTCATTCATTTTAATTAGTTTTTGTTTTAAATGTCCTACTTACACTCTTTATTAACTGTCTTTGAGACACCGCAACTCCTGAGGATGTTCTTCAGCTCATTGTACACTGTTTCTGATGGTCCTGTGGTGCTACAGCAGGTTTATAGTGTCTAGGGGAACAACACCCAGAAACGACACTTTAAAAAAAGGGGGGACAATAAATAAATAAATAAATAAATTATTAAAAAAAAGGAGCAAACCCTGGCAGCCTGGCATATAAACAATGAGATAAAATTTAAAACAACATTGAAACAAATATTAAAAATCAAAGTCTCTCTTATCATAAACAGCCATACATAAACACTGTAACCCAGCAGATGGCACTGGACATGGAAAGAGTAAAGAAAGGGAAAAAAAAACAATTATGTGGCAATCTTTTTTTTTAACACACCAAAACACTGGAGAGCTCATGTGGAGACCGTCACGCACACACACACACACGCACGCACGCACGCACGTACACACACGCCAGCCCTCGCGGCGCGCGTGTCGCCGTGGCCCCGCCCACCGCCGTGACGTAGGGCGGCGAGCGTTGAGCCGAGAGAGGAAAGCTGCTTTAATTGCGGGGCAGCGGGGAGACGCCAGCGATGGCTGCGCTCAGGCAGGAGCACCGCTACGGGCTCTGCTGCGGGAAAAGCAACAGGAACGGCCCCGGCGGGACGCTCTACCACGTCAAGCTCACGGACACGGCCATCCGGGCGCTGGAGGCGTACCAGAACCTGAAGGTACCCCGCGAGTGTGTTCGGAAGTAATTGCGCTGCAACACTTGTCAAAAGTTGGTCGCTCCTCTTAAAGAGGGAGAGAGAGAGAGAAAAAAAAGTGTCGCCGCTGCGTGGCTGTGCGGCGGCCGCTCTCCTAAAAGCTGTGTTTCGTGAGTCGGTACAAGTTAGGTGCAGGTTTTTAGCTCCTCGTGGCGGTGGCGGCGGCGTCGACCCCCCCTCCGCCACCACCGCCACCACCCCGGCTGCTCGGTAACTCCACGACCGGAACCGTGTGACTGTCGGGAAGAGATGAAGCCGTCAGCTGGATGCCGGGAAACCTTCCCTTTGCCCCCGGGGAGCCGCAGCGCTCCCGCAAGCCCGGCGCTCACCTAACGGACTAGTTAGGCTCTCTGCCAGCCCCACTAGTGGAGACCATTAACCAGCCCCACTAGTGGAGACCATTAACCAGCCCCACCAGCGGAGACCGTCGGCCAGCACACACGCGTTATCGATCCCGCGACTTCAAGCACGATTAATGTTTACTAGTTGGATGCTCGCAGCTGTGCCAACCAGCCAACCATCTTCCCTCTTTGTTTTCACCGCAGGCATCTTTACCGAGCGAGCCGTCCATTTGTTTCAAGGGAAACCAAGGGGTGAGTTCATGGCCCGACACGTTATGATTGCCGCCGCCGCCGTCGCTCCAGTGTGTGTGTGTGTGTGTGTGTGTGTGTGTGATGAAGTCCAGCCAGTCGCTTCTGTTATTTAACAAATCAAGTGGTGTTTGCTCACCTGCGTTCCACGAGACTTAATCTTATTTGTTCAAAGTGGATTGAACCATTCTTAATTGATTAAAACGGCGTGTGTGTGCGTGTGTGTGTGCCTGTGAAGGAGTCAGCTCCTCGCTTTTTTTTTTTCATGCAGCTCTGTAAAAGTGTGTGTGTGTGTGTGTGTCAGTTTGTTCTGCCTTCCTCAACTGCAAATAGGCTTGGAGCTGCTGACTTACCCCTCTTACATGCTTAGATGGGAGCTTATAGCCGGCCGTCTCCAGCTGATAGGAGGCAGCATGCAGGTTACTGGGTCAGGCTGGTGACACAAGCTCAGCTGGGTCAGCGAGCGGCACTGGGAAGGGGGCAGGGGAGGGCCGGGGGGGGTGGGGGGGGGGGAGCAGGAGCCAGAGTCAACAGTTCGGAAAAGAGTTATTATGCTATCGTGAGTCAAACCAGGAGCCAGCAGTGACACAGATAAGCCTTGTGAGTCTTGCACTCATTTAGGGAAAATACATTTAATACACCCCATGTGTGTGTGTGTGTGTGTGTGTGTGTGTTCTGTTTGTGATCATCTGTTCGCTTCACAGTCCACAGTACTCTTGGTGTTGCCTCCAGTATGTAGCCAGAACCATGTGTGTGTTTAGACTCGAGTGCGGCGCGGCAGTGTCCTTGGGGAGTATTTTGCTCCTCAGTCTATGCTAATAGCATGTGGTGGTTTGAAAGAGTAGCAAGCCCCTTCCTGTCTTGACAAGATGAGCTGAGTGCTTGCGAGTCGAGTGAAGGGGCTTCTGTGGTTATAGAGATTGTATGGAAGTGAGTGTTTGTTGCACTTTTTGTTGCTTTATTTGAGGTCTGTATCAAACGTGTTAAGTTTTGTTTTTTTTTAATGGGTAAAATGTTGCACTTGGACTCTTTTTCTTTTCGGGTCATTTTTACTCATAATGTTGAAGGCTTTGCACTGTTCCAAGGACATTTCTGTAACCCAAACCACTGACTCCTGCACCAGTTATGAAACCCCACGACTGTGTGGCTGAGAAGCAGCCTCATGCATGAGGGTCGGTCAGGTGTTTGGAATCCCAGCTGCAGGTCCAACAAGACACACGGTGTTCATAGAAATATGTTTGGAATTAGAGACGAGCTGTAAAACCCATCCACGGCGTCAGGTTTTCAGTCTGCATTTGCGCAACTGTGGGACTGAGTTTGGGCTGAGAGGCAGTCGCTTGGCCCTGGAAAACGTGGCTGGATGCTCGGATCCAGTGCGTTTGACTTTGTTTGCAGGCATTGTCTCCTTCCCAGAGCTCGTGGGGCACATGCTGTTTTTACACCAGATTCTCTATATTGGTTTCCATTGTGACTGTTTATCCCTGGAACTCTGCTGTCATTGTGATGACAGAGGGATTTGAGGGAAATCTCGCACACCTCAGGCACTAAAGTTATTAAGCAAGTGAATGTTGAGAGGTAATTACAGGAACCATAATGCTCTTGATTACAGGGGCATTAAAACTTGGGTTTGCATTAGATTTTTCTGTCTGTCTGACTCAGACATCCATGTCTGTCTGTGTCACTGGTACGTTTTCTGCTGCAGCAATGTTCAAGCAGTAGGGTTGGGCATTATATCAGCTTTTTTGACTGCATTGAAATGATTTGCTTACATTGATATTGCTTTATTTTGCATTAAAATACACCACCTGTTGCTTACTGGAAGCAGTGCCAGCGTTTGTGTCTCTGCTGTCTCCACACGCCGCCGCCCACACTTGTCTCCTGCACCTGCACGCAAAAGCGCAAGTCTCATAGTTGACTCGCATGGCTGCAACTTGGAGGACAAAGCAGCGACCGTGGAAGACCTGACTTTTAAGAAGTAAAACTGTGGCTCAGTTATTGTGGAGATGGTTCGGATTCGAAAGACGCGACGAGCGGCAGAGCCATGTCATCTGTGGAGCACGCGAAAAGGATACCAAAACCAAAGGTGGAAGCACTAAAAAAAAACTGCCATGTAATTTTAAGTGTGCGAGTGTTGTGACAGTGCTGTGACCCCGGCCGCAAAGCCTTCGTAATATCTAGTTCTGAAACAAGGCACCTTGCAAGCCTCACTTTCACATGCTGTGCCTTTTTTTTTTTTTTTTTTATGAAAAGAAAAGTCCGAAAGGCCGCGACATAGCACAGGCAACGGCCTACCACATCGCTAAAGACATGGTTTGTGTTGCAAAAACCAGTTTCCCAGTCGCCTTTATTTTTCGAGGGAAGCACTGCCAACACCGCACACCAAGGTCAGACGGAGACTCAGCGACCAGCTCAACAGGACATTTCACTGAAGGTTGGAAAAAGAAAACTGCATCTTTCCAAACACTTATAATTGCACTCTGCTCTTCTCTGGGATTTTCATTCATTTGATTATAGTATTTTAAATATGCTGTATATTTTTTCCAATTCATATATTTTTCATTTAAACACTGCTAATATAATAAAAACATTTGATTTAAAAACGCCTTTCATCCCAGGTTGTTTTACAGTGCGTAAAAGCTTAAAATACAATAAAACTGATCGAATTAGACAGTGTTGAATCGGGTCACAATGAGTACACCACTTTTAAACATAGGGGTTTTCAGGATGGATTTGAATGTAGTTCTGGTGTGGATTTGGCGGCTTTATGGGGGCAGGGAGCCGTGGAGCTGGGAGGCAGAGCAACTGAACGCCCTGGCAGCCTTGGTGCTGAGGCGTGACTGGGGACGGACAGGAGACCATGGAAGAAGATGAGCACAGGGACCGAGGGAGCGGGGTGAGGGGTTGGGGGTTGGGGTGTATTCCTAGAGAAGGTCAGAGAGCTAAGAAGGGGCAAGTGTGTGTAGGACAATACACTGTCATAAAGGTTCTTTGGATGTCTCACATGTGGCTTTTACTTACAAACGGAGAGTTTGTACTAGAAAACATACATCTTCTGGAGTATGATCCAACATCACCCAGTGTTGCAAACAATGACGTGTATCAATCAGTCCCCACTGCAAACAACAGTCTGAGGTTACTGTTGTGGAAATATGGATAATAATAGTAATATTAATTATAGATGGCACTTTTTAAAATGGAGTAACAAAGTGCTGTACATACTTTATATAAAACAACAAAGCAATAAAAGATGAGGAAAAGGATGAATTATCAAATGGCAAAGCAAGTGTAAGAGGGACATTATAAATGTGAACATGAACAGCAATTGAAAAAGGGTTAAAACGGACAAAAGAGAAATGAGTGGGGAAACAAAGGATAAAAGCATAGAAATCAAGAATTCAAAGCGGTTTTACACAAGTGAAGTTACACCACCACCAAAATGCGGTGCATCACTCTGGACATCTGACCTGGAGGCTCGTAGGCCTGTCTGCATGGGAATATGAAGGTAACACGTGATCTTCTGGTACCATACACACGCAGCTGCTCGCGAGCTGGGAGCTCTCACTTTAACTGTTTTCACTGCTGACTGTCAACAGTGGCGGAACGTGACGATCAAGCAAAGACTTGTAAATAGCAGGACCAGCTGAAAGACTGAGAAGTTGACTCTAGTGTGATAGAGAGGGGGGGGGGGTTGACATTTTTATTTTTGTATTGCTGCCCTGTCACTGCCTGCACGCTCAGGGGAAAGTTGAAACTGCTGTGTCATGATTTGTGCTTGCTGGGCGTTGTGTTTTGATTGTGTATACTGGTCGGTATGTGCTTTGGCGCCTCGTAGTGTTGCTGCCTGTATTTATTAATTTTTTGTCTGACTCTGACTGGCATCACCCCTTTTTACTGCCAGGGGCTGCTATGATGTAACTGTTTTTGGGTCTATTCTTTACCCATTTTTTTTTAACTGTAAAATTTCACCACTGAGAAGATGATTCTTCAATAAAACTAGCTTGGATATGTAGTAGATTGGTGCAGATATTTTTAAAACTGGGGTTACGTGATAAAGAAAGGAACAAGGGGGGGAGTGGCCATGGTACAAAGTCGAGCAGAGCTCCTCTGTGCTGTGTTAATCAAGTGTCACAGTCGGCAGATGGACGTGGAGTCGCTGTGTTGCAGGGATTTTCACATAGGCCATCCTCTTTGGACGGAGTTGTTGGATCATTTTGCGGGAGCGGCATGTTTGTTTTTGACACAACAATGGTTTGGGACACACACGAACAGAAGAGACCTGGAGACGAAACATTGCTTCAGGTTTCGAGGGAAAAGTGGAGAAAAACGACTACATCCAGCGGCGTGACGTCTGGGCGTCGAGTAAGTGCAGTAGCCGTGTTTGCTATCAGCATGGCAGCTTTGCAGTGTTAAATCATGCAATGGAGATTCCCCACGAGGCCCATTCATACAAAGTTTAGCTCATGAACGGTTTTGGTGTCCTGCAGTGCCGAGGGTTTGGACTGATGTCAATAATGCTGCGCTGCCATTTGAAGTCAGTCTGTCCTTGTTGGATGGAGATTTTAGATTTGATGCATCCATCTGTGTTGCTGCAGTTGCTGTCCTGCTGGAGTGGAGCTGGCAGTTGGTTCTCCAATTGCCTAACAGACTGCAATCCACTTTAGACAACTTCAGAGTGTGGGGTTAGATGAACATAGTCTGGTCAGTGTGCAGTCAGTGCTCTCTTGATCTACCTGTTGGCGGAGGTGGACACGTAATTAAAAAAAAAAGGAACTACAGTCTGTAGCTTCAGTGAGCTGCCGTAAGTTCGCCAGATAACATGTTTTGCATCACCCGGCCCACTTTTGCCTTCAAAAGAGAGGGTGAACACTGGGTAAAGGCAACATGGAGGGGATTATTGTTCATTTGCATATGCTATCTACACTAGAGTGAAACAAATCTGGTTGAAAATCAACCTTAATAAGTCCTTAATATTGTGCCAGTTCAGTGTTCCTTGTAGAAATTACACCATTTTATAATTTATTTCATATCTGAAGAAATTGTTGTTGTAACCAACTTAAAAGGATTCAGTGTTGAATCAAGTTGAATGGAATTAGGAGCCTGTAATGACAGTTACTTTTGAGAGAAGTAACTGGCAACTGTAAGTAATTACTAACTTTTTAGGAATTGCCCAACTTTCTCCGGCTAATATGTAGTATTTAGTGTGGATCCTAATCTTTCAGTTGCATAATCTTGAAGAGTGGACTAATGGCCTTTACAGAGGTCCTTGCCCTGGGTGCTCCTCTACTGGGGACACGGTTCAGGTCTAACAAGTCAGACAATGAGCAGAAAATGAGAATTTGCAAATTATGTGGTTGCAGGCGGTGGTTAGTCTGACTTGCCAGATGGTTAGTAACATAGAAGCATGC
>CAAKHG010007069.1:30426-79519 GCA_901007715.1 Dactylopterus volitans
GAGAGTGGTTGGGGGGGGGGGGGGGGGGGGGGGGGGGCACAAAAGCATATTACAAAGCAGATATTACCAAACACTTCTGATTAACAGGTCTATGAGAAACATTCATCCAAACTGCATCAAGATTTGCAAATTAATGCCAAGTCAAGTCAGATGGTGTTACCTGGACGTCTAACAGTTGGGTCTGGGTCCAGCGTTTTTCTGAGGAACTCGGTGAGGGTTTGTAGATTAGCTTCATTCAGTTCCATGCTCTTGGTAACTGAGGGCGAGTGAATCAGTGGAAGAAGGAAAAAGATCACTGGCAGTACTTTAAAAAAAAAGGCGAACTGGAAAAAAAACACATGAATGAATGAATCAAATGTACATGCGCCTCTTTGACACCACTAACAACTATACAAAAGTTACCGTGTTAAGTTAGTGTGTGAAAAGTTGATGACAAAATAATAGCTCTTAACTCTTTAGCTGTGCTGTCTCACTGGGCAAATTCATACTTAACTTTAATGTCTGGTCCCTGAGCCGTAAAGCACTTTCGGCCATTCAGTCGTTGACGTTAGCTTGCTATCAGCTAACCTCGCTACTCTGCCCGCTCAGCCCGACAGCGGCTGAGTTGGCCCCGCTGACTCCAGATCAGTTTCACATCTAGCTAGCTGGCTGGCTAAGGATTGTCTAGCGCAAGTTCAAAATCTAACCACATGGTCGGGATTTCCAACCTCACCGAGAACGTACAACTAATGCATGATATCCATTGCTACCGCTGTCGTCACTTAACGTACCTATCTGAAGCGACATGGAGCGCTATTTCCCATTTCCAGCAAATAGACAGATCCATTAGCCGATCCACTCCAAGTCAGCCTGCTAATGTTAGCGCTAACTTGCTAATGGGTTTTATGCTAACAACAAAGTTGACTCATTTCGCAACAATACGCCTTTACTCACAAAATATTAACCTCTGACCAGGCTCACAGCTTTGACTTTCCTACAACTGTGACTGATGACCGTTAAAGAATTGCGACGGCTTACCGTGACAGTGACTTTCAGTCAGGATGGGATGGAGGCGCACACTACAGCCGTGCTCGCTGTGCCACCTTACAAACGTCTTGAGCGAAAGAACTGCGCGGTCACTGTAATGCGCATGCGCACATGTCAAACGAGAGCCACAGACCACGCCCCTTCCTAGGCCTCTAAATGCTGCAAGCTCAAGCACAGCTCACATTAAATAAATCTTAAATATCCAAATAGTGACCAATTATTTCCAGTATCTCAGGAACAGATGTTGATGACATGTATTTTCTGTTTCCCTTGATGTTTTTAGAAGTTGCTAAAGTAAAAAAAATAATAAAATGTATTTTAGGTCTCCATGGGTCACAACCTTTATGATACAATTCAAGTGAAGCATCCGCAAGATGAAAATACAAATGCCCCCCCACATAGTAAGAATACAGACAAATTCAGCTTTTCAGATGTTAATTATGAAAGAATGAAGGCATTTCTCACAGAACAGTAATGCACTTAGAACAGCATGTCTCAAATGTTAAATGAAAAACAGCTTAAACACAGAAAGCAGCTCATGTGAATACAAACATGTTTTGTTTTGATTTTATATAAGGACAACACAAAGTGAAAACTTTTAGTGAGCTTAACCCCTTTTCCTGTCTCACAGGTCTGGGAACAGAGGCTCAAGACTACGAACATGCTACACATTGTGCATCTGACGGATGTTTAGGGTGTCTCGCAGCATCAGGTCACGCAGTCGCCAAAGTGCATCAGCCATTGTCTTGTGGGCTCCTTTACTCTTCAACCAGTGGGATGGCAATCTGCTCTCTTGCTCTTTTGTCAGACGAACATCCTGTTTTTGAACTAAAAATGCAAAAATAAAAACTTGTCAAAGAAAAGCATTGAAATTTCACCATTTACAATCAGTTTGAAAGTATTAGGATTAATGAATATGACACTGATATGGCATGTTATTTAGTACTAATTTGTACATACAAACAATATTTCAGTGTATTCGTCTGGCCCCAAGAGGCACCCATCACAAAAAGACAAAAGACTGATGCTACAACGGGACACTGATGCAAGTTGCACAAGCATGACTCTCCAATTGTACTAGTCCATTCCATTTACTACTCATCGCCATTTTCTGTAGATTTCATCAGTGACAAACAAGAAATAACATTGACCTGAAAGGGCTTGGTCCCACTTGCTAATAGTGGATGACTCTGCAGTAAGGCCCTCGATGTATCTGAGGTATGCTTCCGAGTGGAGCAGCCTCTGAGACTTAGCTGGGGGGGACACAAACAGCGGGGTGGAGGGCTGCTGGAGTGCAGGCTGTCCTAACTGGCTTTGTCCTGGGTATGGCGGGGGCGCCTGCTGCCCTGGACCCATCAAACCTATCTATAAACAATATAATAAAGCAAGAGCATCATTATCTCTCAGATCAGAACATAAGGCATTTCATCATCACTATCCTGGCATATTTAAAAGCCCCGATGGACTGTTTTTATTTTCAAAGTTAGAAAAAAAAATACTGAAGACACTGAGAAACAGGATTTTGGACTCCTATTTCAGTCTCAGTTTCATAAATGAATATTGAGTTCCTAGAACAAACATCTGAATCAAGGAAGCAACACATACAGTATACTGATTCAAACGTGGTTTTTGATCATCAGAATATCAGTTGGATTTCAGGTCAGCTGGTCACAGAGCTCTTTTGTTCCTCAGGATGTTAAAAGTTAAATCAGAGATTTGGTGCTGAGGAGTTGAAGAGTCATCGTATACTGGAATGAGCTGCTGTGCAGCCAGCTAATAACCTTTTAACTCATTCTATTTTTTTATTTTTAAAACCTGTGTATTTATGCAACAGAAGCAATGAATTTCAAAGCAAGGGATGTAAATTAGTGCACAATCACAATGTTTGTTTTTGCTATAAAAAAAAAGGATGTTTTTGTTATGCACAATATGTAAACAAGATAAATCATTATAGTAAATTATAAATAATCTTGTAAAAATCGTATTTCTTGGAGAAAATGCATGTGAAAGCTAAAATGCTAGAAATTTCAGGCGCAATCTAGAAGCTACAGAAAAGTGCTCAAATAAAGCATAAATATATTTCATGCTAAAGCTTAAGGAAGCTGAATATTTATTTTGATATAAAACACAGAAAACACACTAGTTTGAAATTTTACATGAGCGATTACATGAATGGAATCTGAATAAGTATAGTTGAAAAGCTGAATTGCTATGATATCCTCATACAGTCACAATAAATTAAATTAGTGTATGACATCATACAGTCTATGGAACCAAGGTTGCCATGGTGATGAATCAATCAAAGCAAGGTCATTCATTTCAATGGCATATTTTTAAAGAAAAAGTTTGAAGGGACAATAAATGTATTTCAAAAGTTTAACATTTTGATTGTCGATTGTTATCTGGAGTTTAAAGTATGCTGGCATGTTTGGATAACATAAGGTTTAACAATTTAATAAACAAACAAAATCAGAAATTACTTTCTGTCCATGCCAGACAAATTACCTGGGATCCATGAACGTTTCCTTGTCCAGGACCACCATTGACACCTATGACGATATTCAACATGAAGAAAATGTAAAAAAAAAAAAATACAGTGGGCAAATTGGTATTAGTTTATATTCCAAGTACTGCATTGAATTCCAATACCAATAATCAACCAGTGTCATTTATTGTGGATTATAACTCAACAGTACATAACTCTCTACAGTACATGATGAAATGGCTTACTTGCCAATTATTGTTTGGCATAATTAGGGGAGGCAGATTTGGCTTTTTTGCATGTGTCAATGGCACATTCCCACCAAACCTCCTGGTAAATAAACAGACAAGTATCAGCTGAGGTGCTCTCAACTGACTAGTCATCTTCTTTAAGATCTCAGCCTATTGGTACAGGTAGCCCCTCCAGCAAGTCAGATTGGTAGACAGGAAGCAACTGCGTGACAGGTGGGGTGGCTATGGTAGCACTCTTACCAAAGTATGGCCTTCCAAGGCACCAAGGCATAACGGGCAGGAGATGTTGGGGAAAGACAGGCACCCCCATGTGATGCAGTGGTATGCCAGTCATACTAACCATGCTTTCAACATGGCCCTGCAGGGGCATCATAGCTGACCTATATGCACCCATCATACCCTCTTCGGAAGGAACAGTAGTAACACAAAATGGCAACATGCATCAGTCAAACATGCATCAACTACGTCTCTATAAGCATGCACTGATATGTTAACTGACACGCTCTCGTGAAATCACCACGTCATTATGGGGGAGATTAGTGGGAATAAAGGCCACAAAAATTTAGAATGATTAGTTAGAAGCACATGCACAACTCTCAAAACACAAATTCCAGTTTTCAAATAGTGGATAGCCACATTTCAGCTTCATGCAATCAAAGCATATTCAATAGCATGGGTTATATTTATATAACGCATGAGGGTTGAAGCATAAAGGGGCGTTGTACTCCAATCACAGTTTGGTATTATTTAAGAGAATTTGTGTTCGAGGCAACATAAATCACAGTACTGCAACATCGCAAGCACACTGATATATATGGGTATGATTAAGAAAATGCGAGGAAAAATAGAAAGATGTGAGTAAATCTAGCAGTTCTGCTTCTTATTCCACCCTCCTAGGGTACACTGGGTATCCATCTGCATCTATGAGGGGTTACCTGACACAGGCGTCATGCTGGGGTTTAGCATCCCCATGGGGGTTGGAGGAGGCACCACCCCTATCAGTGCCCCTACTGGGGTACCTGCTCTAGGGGACGTCTGATGCTGGGCCCTCTCGCGCTCCTGCTGCTCTGCCACTTTAGCCGCACGCTCTGCAACGAATTGAAGTGCAGGACATTTATTTTGTGCAGTTAACAATTCTTGAAGTACAATGGTCAATTAAAAACGGATGACAGCTCTTTTCACCTTCATATTCAGCTTTTCTGGAACTCTCCAGGTTCCTCCACTCCGTGCCAACAAGGCGGCTCAGTTCCCCAAAAGAGAAGTCTGGGTGCTGGGCTTTGATGACTGCACGCATCTCGCTGCTGAACAGGATGTAGCCACTCATGTTGATCTTCCGCTTTGAGCCCTCCTTCTTTGAAAGGCCCTTAATGGATTTTGGTGTGGACTGTAACCATGCACAGGGGAGCTGATTACGAAAATATCTCTGACTATAAAAATCCCTTTTTTATTTCAGGAAACATTTTACATGTCAAATTGAATACAAGCATCCTGACCTGTGGAGGGGTGTACGGCATGATATCCATGTCACTAGACATGGAAGATTGTAACTGAGGAAGAGACTGATCCCCTAGCTCGCCATCATCATCCCCAAGATCCTCCAACTCCTCATCTGTCATATCAGCAAACTTAGCCTCCAGTTCTTCTATTTTCCTGTCTAGCAGAGGAGATGGCTCCTTCTGAGGAACTATGAGCTTCCTGCACAAGTCAAACAGAAAGGAATTGTGGAACGGAAAGGAGCATATCCGGGAAATGGCAGATTAACAGAGTTACTGATCAATCTTTTGCACTCTCCAACCAGCACATCCTGTAAACATGTAATGTAAAATGTAATTTGTACCTAAAATAGTAGATTTCATCCTCTACCACCTTCCCGGATGGCGAAAAGCGCTTGAGACCCTTGAACTTCTTCATTTGCTTCTCACTCTCAATGTAGCGACTCTCACAGAGCAAAACATTCTCTTCAGGCACTTCAGTGGGACGGCATGACAAGTAGTCCTTGAAGGACGACACAACACACTTCCCTGTGAAACAAGAAGACTGACTGAGCTGATTCATTTTGTGTTTTTCAACTATAAACATCAAGCATTTTAAAAAGGTTTTAGTCGATGTGAACTATTCGTATTCATTTCAATCCGCTATACATAAGGCAGGATACCTATGATGCAGGTCATGGGGCACGTCTCCTCTAAGTTGCTAAGGAACACTTCCTTCTTGTAGAACATTTTCGTGGGTTCATGCTCAGTTTCCTCTGGGTGGATGAAGATGGGACCAAAAAAGTAGCCTGCTCCGTCTCGCATCCACATTTTCTCAATCCTGTTTAGTATGAAAGGTTAAGCTTAATGTTTGAGATCAGTCTGGTGTTTCCAGACACCCACCCTACATCCATCAACATGGAACTCATGTGCTCAGGAATAATATCTCTTTCCACTGACACACACCCTGCACTGACATGAAATTGTACCTCAAACATTCACTGAATGAATTAATGAATGAATGAATGCCTTTTATTGTCACTATACACAGGTACAATGAGATTAAAAACAGGTACAGTGAGAGACTACATTTACTTCACCTGCCCACTCGGTGGCGCACTAGTCCATGAGATCCGATGTAGACGCAGTCTCCCACTTTGAGCCAAAGGTTGTTGTAGGAGAGCTGCTCATAGTACTGACACCCTGGCTCCCCGTTGGTCATATCCATGGGAACATCCTCTCTCTCCTGCGGATTCAAGTTGGACTCCTGACAGCTGGCTGTATTTTGCATGTGTATTCTACCAATCTCTTCAGAAATAACAGATCTGGACCTTACCTTGTCTACAAGACCACCTGCCAATTTGATTTCATCTGCATTCTCAGGTGGTTTCTCCTCTTGTTTGGGGGCAAACATGGATGCCACCCGGACCACAGGCAGTGGGACATCTCTTGCTACAAACCGAACAGAGCTCAAGGGCATGGTCCACATCTTGATCTTCTTGAAGGACTTGGACTTGGCAGAGTAGCGTGACTCACAGACGTAGACGTCCTCTGCTCTGAACCCTTCTGGGTGAAGTTTGAAGTACTCCTGAAAACCCACATAACATGCACAATGTCAATACTGTTTAATAGTACATATTCGGACTGCCCTTTCTCAAAAAAAAACCTCTCACTATCAAACTCAGAGAAGTTGACAAGAGTATACCTTCACAAACATGACCACACATTTGCCCAAAATCTTGCTGATAGGAGCTTTGTTGTAATAGTCGCTCTTAAAAACCTCCTTCTCCAGGAACTTCCGCGTGGCAAGATGAAATGTTTCATTTGGCCTATAGAACCAGCAGCCATACAGCCACTTCTCACCTGTGTATGTTAAAAGGCCGACAAAACAAACTGACTTAGACCTCTCACAATAAAAATCCTAACTTACTGAAATGCTGTGTGCTACAAAAATCCTGCTGGATGATTGTGCTTTCTGATTAGTGCTGAGGGACTGACCAGTGTCGTCTTGCCAAAGGCGTTCAATGTAGATGATGTGAGGCTGGAGGTTAGCCTCGGCAGGCTCCACATATACATAGTCTCCCACATGATACATGCTGTCTTTGAAGCTGCAATCCTGACTGTAGGTGCGCTGCACGTTAGATTGCCATGATCCTCCTCCGGAGTCCTCCCTCTTCTCAGCCTCTGGAAATTAATAACACATTCACTAAAACAAGGCGATATATATTGAAAATGCTGGCATGGTTGGCCCTAAGGTTTATCTACCAGGATTGTTAACACATGTAAAACAGCATACCCCTTTTCTCCTCCTCCCTCTTGATTTTGTCCTCCTCAAGTTCCTTGGGAAGCTTCTCCTTCTTCTCCTTCTCCACATCGCTGTGCAGATGTTTGGAGGTGTAACTCAGAGAGGGAGACATCAAGATCTCTCCATTCTTGCACAGCTCATCTCTGATCCTGATAAAGAACTGCTGCAGCTCCACTGCATCTTCATAGATCTCAGAGTCTGTCCTGTAAGGAACAAATGGTGCAGCACTAAGTTTGGCTTCCTGTCAGTACAACAGTCCTGCAACACTCATGTACAAAACATGATGAGATTACTGATTTTTGTGTAGAATGGTCAACTTTGCCGCACCTATTCAAACGCCTGGCTTTTTCCAACACTTCAAACATGTGGTCCTGAAACACATCCAGCCTCTTGTAATGTCCTCGTTCTACATTAGCCCTGATGATCTCAAAATTGAGTGCCGGCTTCTCTGGGTTTGCAGGATCTATGGCGGGGATTTCAGCAAGCGAATCGCTGTAGCAACGGCCCTCATCATCTTGGTGACCAAGCACAGAAACAAAAAGGCTGCGGATAAGTTCCTGAATGAGGCGAGGCACATCGGGCACATGTGCGTCGTCCCCGCCCTCCAGGTCGTGCCTCGTCTCTAACAGCACCCTGTGCAACACTAGAGCGTCACGGTAGATGAGAGACTCAGGCTCGTTGTATGTGCAGGCGTTGTTGAACATGAGCACCAAGTCCTCCACCAGTGCATCCACATCCTGGTACTTGTTGGCCAACATGTGGCTCTTGATCTTCTCCATGTCCATTGGTTTCTTGATGGCGATGTAGTAATCGGGCAGCTCGGCACGGGACGGCAGACGCAGGAAGATTGTGCTGAGGCGACGTCCCCGCTTATCTGTGTAGTTCTTGACAGACTCATAGAGCTCGTTCAGCTTCTGCTGTAAGGGTGTAAGATACTTGGACTTCTTCAGAGTAATGCTGTTCTTTCCTGTAATTACATACAGTGTATTAATTGCAACCAATCCTCTTACTGTTCATCGTGTTATTTGAAGTCACCTACTTATTTTCAACTTTGAGGAAATAATGTCATCATCATCTGTCATTGGCCCGAGGTCCCTGCGCCTGTCTGTCATAATTTTCTCTAGAACATCCGCATCATTGTAGACCTACAACACAACAAAAATGTTAACAATCCTATTTTTTTTTAAAAACCTTCTTTTAGCCTACATTTCACTTGCATTAAATGATAGTTTTTAATATAACATTAAAATATTTTTTGTCAATTGCTTCAACGTTAACCATCTTACCTGGGAGCCTTCCTCATTGTAGTGTCGAGCATTGCGGAACATCAGCTTCATATCTTCCACCATTGCATCCTCGGTCATGTACTTGTCAGTGCGGATGTTGTGCTCAATTGTCCTTAGATCCACTGGTTCCAGGATGACCTTGTAGTAGTCAGGGTAGTCCTTCTTGGAGGGTTTGACCATGAAGAGGTCACACAGTCTCCTACTAGTGCCGGCTTCTCGTGCCTCAGTCACAGCAACTAAGAGGGCTTTCATTCGGTTTTTCTTCGTGTTCTTCTTGTGACTGTTAACGATGCACATACAGACAAAGAGTCGTAACAAACTCACATAATTAAAAAAAATCCACGTTCTAGCAAGTCAAGCGTGGCAATGTGCACCTTTTTCTCTTTGTGCTGCTGGTATCAGATGTGGCAGAGGAGAGCATGCTGTCACCATCATCATCATCTCTCTGTAAAAGCTCCTTTCTTTTCATCTAGGCAGAAAACAGGTAATATATAACTCAAATGCTTCTCAAAAACAGCAAAGCTGACAAAATTTAAAGTGACAATAGGCATTTTTGCTTTAATTATCATTATTTAATAAAAGTTGCACAGTAAATGTTTACAGAACAACTGAAAAGCTCAATTCCTGAATGTAGCTATAACCATACCGATAGCAACCAGAAAACAAATCAGTAGCTACATGAAAATTAGGACCAGTCAAAAATATTCACTTCATGATAAATTAAAGCAATATTCTTGTCCATTGCCACTTGTTACTGGCATGTTCGCGACCCATTTGGTTTACAAGAGCACACACAATAAAGCTCTCATGGCAGATCCAACACAGCGGTGCAAAACCATGAAAAAACTAAGAAATTGAGACTGACCTGCTGAATATGTTGGAGTTTGAGTGCACGCTTGTAGATGGAGGAGTGAGGAACATTGTAACGTTTGGCATTCTCAAACATCAGGGCCAAATCAGAGTCTATATGCTCCACACTCTCGTATTCATTGCTCTTCATCTTGTTCCTGTGGGGGAATTATGGGCTCTCACATTGGGGAAGGAGAGCACGGAAATACTGTACTGCACAGTGAGTGTGTGAGATGCCAGAACAGTAGACAATCAAATCAAGACACTGGGGATAAAAGAAAATCAATGAAGAAAACATACAAATGAGATTAAAAAGACTAGGCAGAAGCAAAATGGTTTCTTTTTGGTTCATGAATTCTGATGCTTGGAAGGCAAATTTCAATATAATTACCACTAATGCTCTCTACTGTAATGAGTATGTTTCAGAGGAACATACCTGGCTTGTAATTTTACAGCATCTATTGATTAACGCAACTAATAGAAAACATAAAGGCAATTAGCATTTTTGACAGTGTCATAAAAGCATTATGTTGGCAAAGACATACTTATGTGCTAAAATATCTAGCCAAAAGCCTCAATAAGCCACACTGCAAAACAAAACAAAAAAACAGAAAAAAAACAGGCACCTCTGCAGACAAAAGTGGTAGTTAAAGGATGTCAGTGCATTAAATTTGATTGATCTGCTGGTGCACAGAGAAGCAGATGTCCTTAGTGCTTCTAGCTGATCTTATCGTGTCCTTGACTAGCCGATAACCTTAGCCCAGAGCAGTCGCATGTTAAAATTCAGTTGCCAAGAACTAGCTGTTACACTGGCTGAGTGACTAGATCTCACATCTTTCCCTTTTCTTGTTTCCTCCATCAATAAATATGGCCCTCTTGCCGCTCCGATGAACTCTGTGATGAGAATGAAGCTGTTATTCTTCGCATTACAAGTGACCCATCAAAATGAGAGTGGCTGCTGTTCTAAAATAAAATTGTTTATAGAGGCTTTAAGGTGTAAAGCAATATTTAACTGCAGGTAGTAACCCAGTCAATACTCTAAAAGGCTTACAATTTTATTTGAACAATTTCGCTTTTAATTTTCGGGTACCTTTTGAGTGGATTTTGATTTCAAAAAATCGACTTTATGTAACAAAAGTGTCAAACTGTATTAAATCCTTCAATTCAGTTTGTGCCAACCAAAAATTTTGAGGAAAATATAGATTTATTTCTAGAGAGGCTATTGCGACTGACCCCACACGGATGTGGACATGGACACATGAGGTGGGATCGGCTCTGCTTTTGCCATACTTGATCTGCTGGAGGCACATGGGCTGACTGATCTGTTGGTAGTAGTCCGGGTAGTCCTTCCGGGAGGGCAGCTGCAGGAAAGGCTCAGAGATTAACTGGCTCTGACTGTTCCTCGCACCTCGTACGGCCTCATACAGCTGGAAGATGGGGTTGCTCATGTCCATGTTAGAGGTCATGCTCTCTGCCTCGGATTCACCCTCGTCATAATGGACAGACCCTGGGCAATGCAGGAAGAGAGGAACAGGTGATGACGCACCCATCGCGTTTCAGCAAGGCCCGTGTCACGTCACTGCGCGGGTCGACACCGGGTGGATGAGCACGTCTAGCTAATCGGCGTCAAGATAGTACCAGAGAGTATGCCCTCCTCATCACTTTCATATTGAAGTGCCATGGTGATGGCAGACAGGCGGTCGCCCTGCGCTGACCTTCTATTCCTGTGAGATACAGATGGGGAAAAAAAAGAGAAAGTGCAACAGAGTTTTGAACAAAGAGTTGACCTGACTTGTATTACACATTACTCCCATCGTTGTCTCTTTTGTACCTGATGCGAATGCTGGACTTGATTGGTTCCCCGTGTTCTATCTCAGATCTCTTTTGAGCAAAAATCTTTTTAATGGTGTTTGAATCCTGAAACACACAAGTGGATCATAGGCGCTATAATTACGTCTGCTACGCGGGATAGTCCCAACAAAGAATGCATTTCCTGCAGAAAATGCATGTGAATGCTGAGACCTGAATGGAATTGTTGAATGCTGGAAATTGCTAAATGCTAAAAAAAAAAAAAAAGATGTCACACAGCCATGATGAATTATGTCATACAGTTGAGCAAGCATGGCTTTATGATGTCATTGCAAATATTTTCTGAAAAAGCCCAATATTTTGAAGTTTAAACTGATTATTAAAAAAAAAAAAAAAGATATATATCAGAAAGCTGAATAGGATTCTAGAGGTTGAAAGTCTTCAGTTTTTTAATGGAGTATGACGAAGCAGTTGAATTTCAAAGTGTACCGAGTTTAAAAGGATTTGTGGAGTCGATCCGTTCACTTCCACTGTAATTTTGTTTGTGGGGAAAAAAGCTTAATATTTCAAAAAAGAAAAAGTAGAAAAAAGGTAGAAAAAAAGGTAGGAAGAGTCCAAACATGAGCTGAAAAAACTGAACATTTTGATAGTGGAATGGTTTCTGCGGCACAAGTGGCGCAGACATTATCCCATGGAGGCAAATTTACAGAAGAAGAATGAATAACGAAGAACAATGTAACAATAATGTCAGTGCTTCTCAGCATTCACACAATTACACACTCACTTTAAACACCTGGGATCCAGGCTCATTGTAGGTTTTGGCATTTTTGACCAGCAAATCTATGTCTTTAGCCATGGTACTAACACTCCTGTAGTTGCCCATCTAAAACAAAACAAAAAAACATGCATTTAATGGACAAATAACTGCATTCATATCTTAAAAAAAATAAATTAAAAAAATGGAAATGGAAATAAAACTGATACCTGAATCTTTTGAGCGATGATTTTCAGATCTATTGGCTCCTTAATGATGGCATAATAATCTGGATATTGCTAAATACAGAGAGGAAACTGCACATCAAAGCAAAAATCGACTCATTTTAAAGATTATTGTTTGGATTATTCAGTTGCTCGTACCACTTTGGAGGGCAGCCTCTGAAACAGCTCGCTGACCAGACGGCCAGTGGGCTCCGTGTAGGTCACCACAGCATCTAGAAGCTGCTCAAGAACCTCTCTCAAGCAGGTCGGTGTGCCCTGTGCAAATTTTCAAATTGTTCAGACAAGAAAATCGCGTGGTAAACATCAATGATATGTATACTTTATTATACAGGTGAAAACTGAGATCCAGTTCACGTTGAGAACTGGTTCCAAAGTGTCCCGTCCGTCATCGTCATCACCGTTTTGATGTTGCGTTTGCAAAGCAACGATGTCAGAATAATGCATGTAGACTGGTGGAGGAGTCGCATGCAGAGGAACAAACTGCCCAAAATCTAGCCTCAGATGACAAGATGACCAAATCGCACACCTGGGTCACACGCATGCCCTGCTGTGTTCAAACGTTTCCACAAAAATAATTGATTAGGAGAAAAAAAAAAGCAGAACGAATAATGTCATTGTATCACTGAAAACCTATCAATTCCCATCCCTATTCTCATCCCTGTTCCCATCCCTGTTCCCCATGGTGTGACATACATTTTCTTGCAGTGTTTATTTTATTTCCTTGAGGCCACTGACATGCTGTACTCAAAACGCTTATGCATCCGTTGCTATCAACATTTACGCGGCAAAAACTCAATTATTTCATTGATATATACAATTTTCAAGTGTGATGTTTCTCTCCTGATTATTGATTATGTTTAGGAGAACAGACAATATTCTTGCAGGTAAAATGTAATGGAAATAGCTAAGTATCTTCGGCCAACAAAGTCACTTGAGACACCTGGATGATCCGAGAGAGATTATACAGTATGTCCTGGGGTCATCAGGGAATGGGCTCCTTTCGTCTTCTCCTTCTGCGGGTTCACTGCTGTGCATCAATATTAAAACGATGCTTGTTGCTAGTAGCCTTGTGGATTCCTTCTTTTTAAGAATGTCACAAAATTATTAATTGGCAACTCCGAAAGTTTTTGCTTCCACTGTGAAAGGTTTATTCAGATTCATGCTCTTTGCAAACACCTGCCCTTCTACCCTGCAGTATCATGGGCCACACCAAGTACATTCTCTTGTACTTGCGCGAGGTGAACGATGCTACACCACATCCGCTGGACATTGTCCTTCTGCCGAGTTTCTCTGTGTCTAGGCTGTGAGGTATATTCTCTGGATACCTTGTGACTTGGTATGAGTCATCCAGTGAAGAAAGCACCACCTCTGGCGGTCATTGGGAATGAAATGGAACAAGAGCCACATAAGCAACTGTGGATTATGAATTCCAGTTCACCTCCAGAGCACTTAGAATCCTCATGAGACGTTTCTGTAGGAGCCGATTCCTTGACAACACCGGAAGACCTAACAGGACTTTGTTGGTATAAGATAATGAACATGTGCATGCGTGCAAGAGGGGATGATCCAGTGTTTGCAACACCGCCTCTGGGGCTCATTCAGGATTCATCGAACCGCAGCTACAACCGGTATTCTCATTCTATATCATACTCATGCTGTGAGACGAGTCAACAGATTAAAAAAAAAAACGACTAATCTACCGATTGATGTCTTTTGCACTACGTACTGACTAAAGAGTCATAATGAATCCATGTTATCAATAATGTAAGCAAGTATCACCTCATCCTCAGTGGACCCTCCGGGGTTGTCTTGTACATCATACCCGTCCTCATCATCCTCATCATATTCCCCTCGCTGAACAAATTCATTCTTAGTTCGCTGGTAAAGGTCCCACAGCTTAGAGGCCGCCTTATACTCGGGACTGTCAGACTGCACATGACAGAGACATCCATGAAGGCTGTCATATTGTATTTCCTCACAGGATGAATTTGCATGCGTTCGTGATAACTGTTACCTTGTAATACGTTTTTGCATTGTTGAACAGGAGCTGAAAGTCACTGGTGAGCTGCTCAACCTCATCATATTCCTCCATCTTTAATTTCTGCTGGATCTTCATCATGTCAATAGGCTGAGACACCACATGGTAATAGTCGGGCTGATTCCTTTGAAAGCAGTTGAAAATAGTAAGTGTAATGTTCGGCTTAAAGCACTTGGTTGATATTTAATATAAACAATGGCAACTAATCCCTCTCCTCACCTGCGTTTAGGTGCTCTGATGAACAGCTCACATAACATCCTGCCCTGGTCGTCCTTGTAATCTCTGATCGTGTTGTACAGTTCGTGACACACAGCGATCTGCAAGGTTCAAAGATTAAGAATTGAAAGGGTCGCGAGCTCTTCCACCGTGTCAACTGGTAAATCAAATCTGTGTGATGAAATTACTCTTGAGAGTATATTAAAAAAAAGTGAGTAACAGAAGGCTGCAAAATTTACAGGATCCACAGTTGGAATGTTTGAGGTCCTTCTCCTCTTTCTCCCAATTGAAGACACTAACGATGAAGCCTGGCTATCATCAAAATCTCCTCCACTCACACTGCTAGAGGGGGATGTCGCCCTTCTCCTTTTCAAGGCCATGACGAATCCCTGAAGTAAAGAGCCAGCAAAGTAACATGTGACACTACATGGATCATATCGCACATGAGAGACAAAAACACCGTTTTCTCCTGAAAGACAACACATTTAAAAATAAAAGTTTTTAGGGCAGTTCCTCCCTCTTTTTGACTCTGATCGAATACATCAGACTTCTTACGAATGGAAAGGGTTTGTTTTTTTGGGGTTTTTTTTTTGCTGTTGGCCATATTTGGCAATAATCACAAACATTTCAAGAAGTTACCACTGAAAAAAAAGCCTTATAATGGAAAAGTAATGAAAATAATTCAATGTTTCAGTTCCAGCTGCAAAGACATGTTAAGTGCCAAATGTTACATGGATTGTAAGTACTGCCACTTACACTTAGTGCAGTTAAGATGTGAGGTCAAGAGGGTTTCATCGTCGGTCCTGGAGCACTGGGCGACCCTTTCTGTCTGTCTGTTGTGTGTTTTATGTCCGTCGGTTTAAACATATTAAATGCCAATACATTGAACTCATCAGCAACAAGGAGATGGGAAGCAGAAGACATGACAGACACAGACGGTCCACAGCTTCACTTTTACAAGGAAAAAAACGTTTCATTTGAAAATATGGAAGGAGAGTTCTTATGTAAGAATTATTTTTGACTGCTTTTTTTTCCACATTAAATAGCTATTATAACTTTCACAAAAAAAAGGGGACTGGAAAGGCAGCATGAGCACACACTATGTTAATCCAGATCAGGAATTTATGACGCAAAATTAAATATTTTGCTTGGAAACAGTAGGCAGACACTTCTTTTTTTCCACATGGCAGCATAATAATGAGGCGACTCCATTGATTTTTAGGTTCCGCGCTGCATATTTTCCCTTCGGACGGGTGGCAGCTCTACTTTCTCACTTTTACCACCTGGAATGACATTTCTGTCGGAAGAGCACCTATGGGTGCACGTCTGGGGGGGCGAGGGGGGGCGACTTACCCAAAATATTCCCTAATGTCACCCAGCTGCGCACTGCAGCCCGGCGCTCACGCATCGGCGGCGGCGAGCTAGCATACACGGCGGAGGCGGAGGCGGCGGCGGCAGCGGCGGCGGCTGCCCCGCATACCTGAGCGCGTCACTCGGCGTGCACAGGTACGAGCCGCGGGGGCAGTCGACGTTAGCCACGGTTAACGGTTAGCCCCCTCAACGCCGTGCAGAGCCCCCAGACAAAAGGCATCACTGTGGCACCGACTAACGTTCACCGAGCCGCCGTCGAGAGCGCCGACGCCGCCTGACACCCGCGGAATAATTTAGACTCGTGACAACTTGACACGGCTCCGGGCGCGTTACCTTTGGCGAACTCGCTGGCGGACCCGCACAATCTTGACCGTCAAGACAGCCAATCACTCATCGATTTTAGAGCGAGGGAGAGAACTGTGAAGTCGGCGGCGGTTCGCGCGCACTTCCGCTCACTCGCCTTCACAATAAAGGCGTGTTTGTTTACGAGAAGTCCGAAATAAGGGAGTGTTTCGCCTTCTCTTGCGACTTTATTGTGGGGTTTTCTTTAATAAAGCGGGTCGGATAATGGTCGACTCACAGAAACTTTGTCTTTGACCGATTGCGCGAACAAAATATGCAAAATGTAAACTACCACGTTGCGCAGTTCCCGTTAGTCTCGGCGCAATTTACATGCGTATCGAGACATATACCCTGCCTATACATCTCTGTAGAGTGATGGATCATTTGTAGTTTCATCTACATTCACTGGACCATATGCACAGCAGCCATTTTAACGTGAAATAGGCGGAAAACCCAACTGTTTCTAGTGGCATCAATGAGGGTTCTGTTCCATTAAGAAACTTAAACAATGTGATGAAAAGCGAACGTGTTTCCCAACTATTTCTTGTTAAAATGGCCATGGGCAAGCTATGACTAAAACTGATTCAGTCAAACACAACAGCCTCACGATACATTCCCCCCTCATAAGATGATACTATTCAGTACTGAATCTGTTTGAGGGAGATGCTGTCTGTATTGTGCTGGGTGATACTGGGAGATGCCGTCAATCATTTTGCATCTTATTTACATGAAATAAGGTGGCACATATATTTGGAACGCCTCAGCGAAATAGATTTTCGACATGTAATCAGAGCCAGTTGATTGCAGGTTCAAAGTCAAACACACATCGCAGGCGCTGTAAGATGTTTCATGTTTGATGTGGTAATTGGAAGTGTTTCCTTCTTACTGCAGCATCTGCAGGGCATCTCCCTTGAGAGTCACACTGAAACATATTTCCTGGCTCGTCAGTGTGTAAATGAACAAGGAAAATGAGCACAGCGAGAAGCATCCACAAATGTTCTGGGTTTTGTGAACATACAGACAATAAACAGATTTGGAGTTTTAACAGAGCGATACGGGCATTCACTGACAGTGAAATTATTCACGCCAGACGACGTTTGAAATTTAAAAGTATGAAAATACCAGAGCTCTGCAATATCATAAGAGGGTTCAAGGCAGCCTATGTAGATTAGAGGTAACCACCCATTAGGTAATACTCACCTCAGTCAAGAATTAAAGGAATTTTCCTTTCATTAACAATAATGCACCCTTAACCCTAGCAGTGATTGCCGCTCCTACAGTCTGAAGCAGGTTGTACCACATACCTGACACATGGCAAAGTGTATGATTGAGGACAAAATACTATAACAATATGTAACAATGTCCCAGCGGCACATTTAATAGACAAGACAAGTATGATTTGTAGTGTTGTACCTGGGGGAAACTATCAGTCAAACCTATGAAAACTGCTGGTACACAGTATAGTCTATACAATGATATAATGTCATTCAGGTTAATTTACTATCAGTGCACTGTGCTGACTATAGTTAATAATTCCATGAGAAATAATATCGTGACTCAACCTGTTCCCGAAAGACTTAAAAACAGGTTGTAATCTAAATGCCAGAGGTGATTTCACTCTGATGATGCAAACTGCTCAAAAATGGCAATGTGCGTTGCCTCCAGAGAGCGGCAGTAATGCACAATCGAGCAGACCAGTGGCCCCCTAACCCCTAAAGAAGAAGAGAGCCGCAGGGAGTGTGTGGCGGATTGGTTGGAGCTGGGGTGACGTATCGGGAGGGTGTACGTGCGTGAGAGGGGAGCCGCTCTGATCGGCGGGAGTATGAGTTGGGAATTGTGTGCTATAACTGGATCAAAGTGATGATAAGGTTTCTGGATTACGGCCTGTGTAGGGTGCTGGTGGAGCGAGGGAGGAGAGTGTGCGGGCTATCAGCTGAAGGACTGTACAGGCCCAGTACGACAGTATTCTGGCTCTGCTTCTTGGCTGTTCTGCAGGGCACAGAGTTGCAATCAAACCAAGCCGGACTAACAGGAGGAAAATCATTGTAAATTTATGTAATCCAAATAATAATCTGGAAGAGAAGCATTCACAAGAAATGATGGATAAATTTAGTGCACCAGTGACTTGGTGAGGGGATTTTAATGTTCACAATGAGTTATGGGGAGGACAGAAAAAGGATAGGAATGGAACTTTGATAGAAGTGGGAGGGTGGCGATCGGCATGGTAATTTCTCAGTGAAGCAAAAGAAAAGACCATAGGATGTCAAATGAGACTTCAGCATTCACAGCACAGATGATGGCAGTTTTACGGGCTGCTCAGTGGATGGAGGACAACAAACCAACTTATTCAGTCGTATGTAATGATTCAGCAGCAACTGTAAAGACTATAAATGAGGCATGTTCCAGACCCAGACCCGATTTATTAAATGAGATTAGGTTAATATTGTACAGAATTAACAAAATAGGGTGTGAAGTGGGGTTCATCTGGGTACCGGTGCAGGTGGGTGTACAGGGGAGGAATGAGGAAACAGGCAAAATGGCTAAGGGTAGAGCTGGGATTGGAATTTAGACCACCAGAATGCTCCTTTTTTAATAAACCAGGCAGCAAGAGCAAGTGTGGCAGAGCTCGTGGGGCAATGGAAGTAAAGCTACGTTTCTCTACAACATACAGAATACCATAAAGATTTGTAATTATTGCTTTTTGTTTGCAGCAGGAGAGACTCAGTCGCGCTCACCAGGCTAAGACTGGAACACTGCGGTCTTACAAGTGGGCTGGCTCGGGTGGGGAAACGTGTGAGTGTACAGAAGCAGAGACTGTTGTGACGCGTGTTTTACTACAGCGCGAGAGACACTCGCATCAAAGGATGGAGAGACTGGACCTCGAAGATTGGACTAAAGTGAAGAAACCGTTGAAATATCTGCATGGCGCCGGAGAAACAAGGATACGGTAGAGGGCAGCACTGCGCCGTGGAAGCGTTTAGTCTGCCGAAAACCAAAGAAGAAGAAGAAGTGTGTGGTCGTCGGTCGCATGCGCTCCTCGTTTGTTCATTCATTCTCGGGATAATAGTTGTTTCTTTATCGCGCGCCGTCGTACTTTTATGTGAAACTGACACAGCCGTGTTTTTTGGGGGAAACGACCAACTACGGCATCTCACCCCCCCCCAAAAAAGAATTAAACGACCGCGACTCTGCTAGCAAACAGAAACGCTAGCTAGCTAAGGTTAAATCTGCGGTAACAAACAAACAAAACAAAACAAAGAAAAGCTGCTTGGAAAGAGCGCGTCCGCAGCCCGAGTGGAAGCTTCAGCCGCGTTTTCTGGATGAAAGGCGCAGAGGATAACAGCATGATCAAGGAGAACAGATGGAACATTCCGCCCAACGCCCCTGCGTGCATGGAGAAGCACCTGTGCGCGGCGCAGTACAGAGCAGGTAGGCAGCAGAGCGGCTAGCTGGGTGTTGCTGCTGGAAGCACGTGGTGCTCACTAGTTGCTCTGTCTTTGCACACCCGGTCGTGAATATTAAATGAGTACAAGGTCTCAAAAGTCTCCCATTAACAAGTTAGATTTGTAATCTTTGTAAATGATCTGCTTTGACCCGGTGATTTGAAGAACCGCTTCGCAGAGCTGAAGGCGGTGTGAGCATGATGGTTCTCCTGTCTCCCGTCTCCAGATGGCACCGTGTTGCTCGGAGCCTCCAGCCTCGCAGGCAGGAACTGGCAGGGGTCTGTGTGGATCTACAGCAGCCCCGAGCAGGCCCCCAATGAGGGGTTTTGCAGAGCTGGTGTGCAGACCGAGGCCGGTGTCGCCGATGTCAAATGGGTGTCAGAAAAGGGGGTCGTCGTCGCTTCAGACTCTGGTAAGATCCTGGTGCCAGTGTCACTTATGAATTGGCGCAGAGGGTTTAGGTCGGTCATAAACGGGATTTGCTGGACCGCGCAGGTGCCTTGGAGCTTTGGGAGCTGGCCGAGGACGAGCGACTGCTGGTGAACCGCTTCACCAAGCATGAGCACGATCATATCGTGACCACAGTCAGCCCTGTAACCGGAGCGAGCAGCGCCGTCACGGGGAGCATGGACTGCAGGTTCGACTTTTAAGCATGGACACGCACACGCAGCTCTTCTTTTTTTTAGCTGATCTGCAGGTAAATCAGAGTTTATCTGTTTCTCTTCACGACAGAATTAAAGTCTGGGATCTCGGTCAGGAGACGGTTGTGACGACGTACAGTGGTAGGACTTCTCAGCGCTCCCCTCACTTGTGATTGATGACAAAAACCATGAATGAATATGTCTCAATTTCTTCCCTCCGTCAGTGCACACTCAGGCAGTCAACTGCGTCGCCTGCAGTCCTACAGATGATTCTCTTTTCATCTCCTGTGGTCAAGTAAGTTGCCGATCGCCAGTGTCGAGCGGTGTTGTGAACATGAGTAGTAAAAAGCATTTGATGTTGATTTGAAATGGTTTTTGCCCGGCAAATGCTGTATGACAATGATAATTCAGCAGCAATTAATCGGATCAACCGAATGATGAATCGAGCTATAAAACACTTTTCATCCAAAGGCATGTGGTTTTCCCGTCTTACAGGATGGCCGAGTGTTGCTGTGGGACAGAAGGAAGCCCAATGAACCAGCATCAAAAATAAGTGAGCAAGTTTTAAATCCAGCTTTCACAAGCTGGATTTACCCTTTTGTTGTGGCCAGGTTGTGGACAGCAGTGATTGCCATGTTGCTAAATAAGAACTACCTTGAAAATAACAGATGCATCATAGCATGTTATCAAAATGGAACAATCACCATACTTCTTCTTGATCTTCTTCTTCTTACTATTATGCATATTTAATTGCTGTCTTTGTTTTTGCCTCAGATTTAAACGCTCCCAACTGCACACCCACCACTGTGGCTTGGCACCCGCACCACAGGAGCACCATTGCTTTTGGTGAGGACCAGCAGCAAACTTTGATAGAGAGACTCTGCTGGCAGTCCCAATGTGTGTCGTCGTCTTCGTTCCTAATTTAGACCTTCTTTGCCTCAGGCGACGAGCAGGGCAGAGTGACCGTGAAGGATTTCCTAGGAACAGACCCGGCTCGGGTGGAGAACATCCACAGCCGCAGAGTTAATGGGCTAGCCTTCTCTACACACAGGTAAAAGGTCTTTTCACAGTATTGATAAGGTTTAGGAAGTGTTCACAAGAGAATCAATACCAGAACTGTGCACCAACAGAGTTTGAAATTAAGGATATCTATTTGCCCTTTGGATAATACCTTGGACACAAAGTTATGGTGTCTGTGACTTCTCAGATACTCGAGACGGTTGTCCAGCTTGACATCTTGTGAATTGGTATGACGGCTAAATGTAGGCATGCACTCTGCAACCCTTCATTGTGAAGTCACCCGTGAAGTTATTGAGTCCAGCAGATGGCAGTAATCTAACATATATTCATGCCAGTCACTCTGACCACACAGGAGAGGGCGCACATGTGAATGATGCTCATGTTGTGCTCTGTGATCAAGCTACGTGGGAGACGAGGGTTGCAGGTGCTAGTCTTTCTCCCAGTGTGCAGTGGACTCACTGCATAAAGTTAGAGGCACTCGCATTTAAACAGAGGAGTCCTGAAATTTTTTCCTGTACTGTGGCAGGAAATGGGATCCGATCACAAAGGTGTTTGGTTTCCCAGCAAGTCCTCATGGCCGTCACGTGGGAAAGTTTGGTCAGGGTGTTTGGATTGCAGATTGAGATAAGGATCGTCTTATGAACTTGCCCACAAGACTAACAATGACAACTTCCTTGTTAATGTCGCATACCTCAACGACATATCAGAAACTCAGTGAGCTAAATCTGCAGATGCAGGGCACCCACACGCATCTTCCACAACCAACATACCAACCAACCAACACTGATTAAAACACATCATCCACAAGAAAATCATGACTCATGCAAAATACATCTGGATGCCACACAGTGAAGCTGCATTTCTGTATTAATGAAATAAGCAATTAAAGAAGAGAGGGATTGAATCAACACTTGGTAATAACAGCATCATTTGGCTGGTGCACAACTCCAGCCCTGATGGTGTGTGCCTGCAAGTGTTTGAGTTTTAACCCTTCCTCCTCTCTCCAGCGCCCCCATGCTGGCCTCCATTAGTGACGATTGTTCCCTTGCTGTTATGAACTCTGAGCTACAAGAAATGTGAGTGTTTGCACGTAAAAAATTGATGAACGCCTGATCAGTTTCCAAAACCATGCAAACACGTGTATATATATATGTGTATATATTTATATATGTATACATCTCTTTTAGACTTAGAGATCGGCGACATCAGGACTTTGTGACAGGAGTGTGCTGGCTCCATGGCGGCGCCAACACGCTCACCACTGTTGGCTGGGATCACCAGGTGCTTCACCACACAGTGGATCCAGCTGCTGCAGCTCCCAGCTCCTCTTAAACCCAACAGATGGTCTCACACACACATACACCGTAGCGGAGCACAGTTTGGAATTATTTAACCTCCCCCTGATTTTTGAGGGGTATATATAAAGTGTTGTGGAGGTATGGATTCAAGTCCCCCGTGGTTATTGTGAGTACTCCAGCACTGCTCCTCCTCCTGTCCTGGCCTTAATTCATGATTGGTCTGCTGCATGATGGCATCTCTGCACACTTACTTCATACTGTATTTCCATTGATGTGCACTAACATGAGGAAAAACAATTTGTATTTCATAGTTTTACAATAAACTTCATGTTGCAAAAAGTTAAGACCACGCTGTTTGACGTATTTTCTGCCATCGTTTAAACAGCATTATCAGTTTCAGAACTGATGAAACTTGAGAATTGGGTCAATAATGACATCATAGCTGAGGCTTGTCCGTGGTCACTCTCGCTATAGATGTTTACCATTATAAATTGCTGGAAAACATGTTTATCTTCCCCTGACTCGATTTAAATACAGGTGTTGGGTTCCTCAAATGATTTGTGCAGTCAGAGGCAGGTTAAGTGTCGCTGCACATCTGTGGCTAGCATAATCATTTTAAAAATGTCAAATGGATAATTTAAACTACCATAATGTGTGTATTTCATTATACTTAATGATGCAAACAAAGAATGCAAGCTGTGTGGCTAATAGTAGAGAGATTTTTATGCTGAGGTCGTGGCTCAAGGGATGGCAATGTTGATCTTTTTTAAATCAAATTATATGTTTGCTCATGATACTTTTCCATATCCTCGTCAGTAATTAAATCGTTTCAGTTTAAACATCATTAAAATATGTTCTCTGCCCAGGGATGCGCAACCTTTTTGCATGCCACACGGTTTACCAGTCTATCAGTTTATGATCAAAAATATTTATAATTACTGACTTTCTCATTGACCTCTGCAAGACCTTGTGATGCTGATCACAATAATATCAAAATACACGCAGATTGTTTGCAGCACAACTTTGGCTACATGCACTCTTGAGATGTCCCCATGGACGCGTGACAAGCTGAGTTTATTGAATGCCAGTTTCTCAACAAAAATTGTACAGTATACTGCATATCACACTTATGGTTCAGCCTGTGTGACTGATCAGAGCGCTGTTAGAGGAGGACTGATAATAGTAGAAAAAATGTCGGTTTAGAATGGAAAAAGAGAATTTACAGTTGATAGAGATTTTGAAACCTCATCGTTTACTAAATAGAGGGAATGTTGCTGATGTTGGGTCATCTCTTTTCCCTGATCTGTCATGTAAATCACGGTGCAGCTATTGTGTGGGTTTTTCTTCTTTCTTCTGAAAGCTCAATCTTAGCTGTGGCCTGTCACAGGGTTTCATTTGGTTCATTTTACTTGACAGCCACATGGTCACCAGTCAGATTTTGATCTTGGGTTTGTTATGTGTACCCTTTTTTTAATCTGATGTCCTACAAGGGTAGATAAGCTTAAAAAAAAAGACTGTATAAACTAGCACTCTACTGACTATGATGACTAATGTGAACGCAAACTACAAAAAACAAAACGACTCATTTGACATTGAATAAAAGCATGATCAGGTTCGGGTTTATTATCCAGACAATACAACCCTGCTTATAAACTTGTATTTTAAATATATGTTGATTTTTCAACCTTGAGACATATATACAACTATGTTTTACAATATTTAAGTTCATTTCTAAGCTTTTACAAGCCAGTATTTACAGCATAACAGCACAAGTCCAGCTGTATTGACCGTTTTACTACAGCAGAACAACAGAATAATAAAACATTTCCTGGATCAATAAATATGAGAAACGATCCTTTTCAGAGATCAGCACATTGCAGCTTTTCTGAATTTTAAGTTGGCTTCTTTGCAATGAATCTACATAATATACATGTAACAGTGAAAGAACATTTCAATTAAGGCACCTAATTACAGTATAAACTACAAGAGTCATTTTACAAGATTACAAGATTATAGGTAAATTTATTATTACAGACTTCGGTTACAAGTTACTGTTCGGTCATTTGTGGCACTGAGATTAATTAATCAGGATTATTTGAACGATAAAAAAGGAATGTGAATCAAGATGAGCAGAAGCAGAAAATGTTTGGTGATGTTCCACCTTCTTTGTCGATGTTTACACTTTAAAAGTAAAAAATAAAAACAGACCACTGATAGAAGACTTAATGTATCTGACAACCACATTGGAGTAAGTTATTTGTTCTTAATTTTTTCATCAGTTGTGCAAATTCCTTCTGAAGCAAATGCAATGTTTCACATACACGCAATATGGAGTACATATAATGAACATCTTTATCATTTACTCATGACGAATCCCCTTTGGTGAAAGGAGTGATGGGCTGCTTGGTTCCAGGCCGAACTGTAAATGTCATACCATACTGATGTTTTGATTGTGGTCCGTTGCTAAAAGAAAGAACACATTCATGGTTACATGTGGATGTTTGGAGTATCGTCTTTAGCAATGAAGGTGTCTTACTTGAGCACTCAAAAGTCTTACCTGGTGGCGGCTTTTTTTGAGGATGTCTCCACATGTTTTCTAACCAATTCACCCTCCAACTCCCGCATGTTCAGGGCCGGTGTGTGATTGACCACGGGCTGACTCTTGCTCTGTGGTGGTGGTGGTGTTGTAGGGGCGTTATTTTCATCACTAGACGAGGGAGCACCCCAGTCATCGCAGTTGGAGTCTGCGTCTTTCATGGGAGTAATTTTATGGTCCATTTCCAGCATCTTTTTCTGTAAGATGCTCAGGAGTGTGGCCTGGCTGGACGAAAGTGAAGACGGCAGCTGGATGGTGGCCGCCTTGGTTTTTGATTGGACATGCGGCTTTGGTTTGACATCAGTGGCATGAAATGGGGGCTTTGGGGCCACTGGGGGATTAGGCGTTGGTGGAGGTGGTGGGACTTTAGTTGAATGGAGGGAGTTCACGTTTGGTTTTGGTGCCTTTTTTACAGGGGGGTCAGGTGGATATATGGCAGGAGGGGGATCTGTAATTTCATCGAAATCACCAAACTCTGGTGGTGGCGGGAGTAACGGCATACTTAACTCTTGATCCTCGGGCTGTGCGGGGTGAGACTCTGACGGGCTTTGCTCTGCGTCTTGTTTCTGCACAGCTAGGTTGCTTGCACTTGGAAATGAAGTTGTTGCCATCCCACTGAAGGCTTGCCTATTCTCCAGAGGACTGACAGCCTCTGGACTCTCCTGTATTCTCTCTATAGATGTACTGGATCTTGGGATGACAATAAAGGAGTTGGGGCTCGAGTCGCTCTGGTGAATGCTTGCACTAGGCTGCTTGTTCTTTTTGGCACTGTTTTCTCGTGACACAGTCGATCTGTGCTTCTCTCTTTCCTTAGCCGCCATTAAAAGAGCCAGTGGGGAAGCTGTGGGTCCCTCACGGGCCCCATTGGTTTCACTGCTCTTCAGGTTGCGTAGCTTATCATCGAGTAATGGACTGATTTTGCGACCTTCAATTGGCTTTTCCTCGATTTTTTGCAGACCGGTTTCCGACTTCACCCGAGCACCATTTACTTTCTGAAGCTGTGATGACAATTGATGTAGAGTCAGGAGAGGTTTGTCTTTTTCTTGCTGCACTGAAACTTCCACTTTGGTAGCTTCTTTGACTGGCTCAGGTAGTGGTGATTGAGAGGGGTTGGTACTTTCTAAGTTCTCCTTCAGACCCTTTACATCTTTGGGATTTGGTTTTGATGGGGTAGGTGGAGCCACCTTGAGGACTTTTCCATCCACCTGGACTAACACTGGGATGGATTTAACAGACCCTGAATCTTCCAGGAGTAACATCTGTTTGGGTTTTGTGTCACGATCCTCATACCCACTGAGAACAGAGGCTGTAGGAACATTGTAAAGTTTTGCTGTGTTTTGGGGGTTGAAGGTTGACTGAGTGGGCGTCTGCACAGGGGGTAGTGGGGCCGGAGTTGATGGTGGGGAGTCAAGGATGGAAATAGATGACTTTCTAACAGGTTTTGGGGGTGGAGTCTTGGAAGTCTTCAATTGCCTCTCAGTAGGGGGCTGAGGTGGGGCGAATTTTGGATGTTCGGGAACTTTGGTTGGTGATGGAGTTGGGATAGAAATGGATGATGCAGAGCTGCTAGACGCCGTAGATGGAGGCTTTGGCGGGGCCATTGGTGGGGGTTTTAAGAGAGTTACATCCACCTCTTCCATGAAGGCTGCAAGTGGAGGGGGTTTTGGAGCAGGCATGGAAGGAGGCGGGAGGAATGCCAAGTCTGGGCTATTTAGGTCACCAATGAAGTCTGGCGGTGGAAGGATAACTGTCCCTGGAGGTGGTGGGGGCGCCATGGATGGAGGAGGAGGAACAAATATTTCCTTTTCATCAAGGTCAGGCACAGATATCACCGTCCCATTGGCAAACAGATCTCCACCAACTATGAGAGGAAAGAAGACAGTGAATAAGTGAGATGTTCAGGAGCTCTTGACCCATCTATTGTGTGCTGCTGTTCCATGACTTAAATGTACCCTGTGGAGTTTCTCACCACTAGTAGTGCTATTGAGCAATATTTTTCATGAAGGGGACACTTAGGTTTTGCAAGTGGATGCACCAGCTCATATGCATGATTCAAAATCCTGCCAATAAATATTTTATGAGGCAGGAAATTCATTCAGCCCCCCTAGACATTTTTGGAGTGTTGCAGTGAACTTCTGCTGCCGCTGTGATTGTGATTGTGCATCATGGACATGATTATAAAGGGGGGCATGCAAATTTAAGGGTTGTTTATGTTGAAAGTTAGTTAAACATACGGATAGTGATGGAGCTGTTAGTTCTTGCGTTAAGACGCTGCACTCAAATTTTGTCTGCATGGCAGAGTAGCAGAGTAGCCACACCAGTATTGTGTATTGGAAATGGCACTCAGTTTCTTGTGTTGGTAACAGTACTGAAAATTCTATGCCCTCTTGTTGCACAGAAGGTAAGGGCCGCACTGCTGTCTCTGCTCTTGCCTCTTTGTGGATAGATATATAATTAGAACCTCCTTCGCCATCACCATGTTTGCTGGTGAAACCTTGGGCTCCTCTTCTTCTACAAGGGTAACTTTTGACCCTACGCAGCACCTTTTAGTAGTTGTGTTGCCATTCATGTCAATGTGAAGGATGCATGAAAGTTTGTGGGCAGAGACGGTTATGTCATTTGACAAAGATGTTATCATGCATATTTTCAGCATTAATGCCTGAAGACTGTGTGTTTCCTGTGGTCTAAAACACCTTTCGCTTGGCCTACACACGAGACACACAGTGCATTTGGTGAGTAAAGTTTGGTTATCTGTGTGGCTAGCCTGGGCCCTTTCATCTATTTACATCATGGAGAAGCATTCAACACTAAAAGGCATGTATGTCAATAACAGCACAATTCTACCCAAAGGAACCTCGACTAATCGCACACTTTCTTTCTCCAGTCAAATTCACTTGTGTGTTGAAATCGTAAAAAGCTCGTGATTGTTAAAACACAGTAAATGCACATCATGAACTATCTTGTTGTAGCTCAAGTAATTAGTTTCCATTGAGGCTCTTCATTTTAAGTATTTTAAATATTTAAAAAAAATACTCACAAATACATTAAATGAAATATTAACTTCTTTATATAAATGCAAACACTCCCACTTTGTACACATGCTTGCCATCTGCTATGGCTGCCTCGGCCCATTCAGACGGGCTATTGGGCAACTGACTGGACAAACATTTACCTGCCCTGCATTTTCAAACTTGTACAGAGAAACTCTGATTGCTGTGATCCATCACGGGATCCGAGTAAAGGAACCACAATGACCTGTGTATTTAACTGTGTAAATAATAAAATTCTAGGCTTTACCCTGTTAAACTTAGAGCACATATTTGAGGTAGTAAAGCGATAGGCACTCACCTGAACCGTTGATCTTTGGACCATTGACAGGAAGGAGAAGAGGGACTTTGGGTGTTGGGACGGCAAACCCTTGAAAACTCTCAAATGAGGACTGGTGAAGGAAAAAACAAACAAACACAATCACCCTTTTGATATTGCAGCAACTGAGACGTAAAAGAAGCATGGTTCAGGAACAGCGGTTAGGATTACACGAACTTAACATCCTGTTCTGGAGGCATTGAGTTTTTTTTTTTCGCTGTTTTTTTTTTTTTTTTTTTAAACATACAAGTATTCACTCTTGGAGTGAACAAACCAGTTCTTAACTATTGCAGCCCTCACTGATCCTATCTGACTCATGCTCAATACTTGCTTCATGATTAGCTTTTACAGACTAAACCTCACTGGCAAAATATTTAAATTCCTCTCAGGTCTTCATATTTTGAGGAACCTTGCAAATGACAGCGTAAAGCAACTTTTTTGAAATCATTTCAGATTAAATCAAATCTCATCTCATCGTCTTCCGTTTACTCCGGTTACGGGTCGCGGTCGTGCTGGAGCCGATCCCAGCTGACAATGGGCAAACGGCGGGGTTAAGTCAAATGTGTCAAAGTATATTTAAATCAAAAGTGACTATATCCTGATAGATACTATTAATGTAACTATTCTATACGTTTTTTCTTGGATATTCTTAGATGTAAAAGTTTCCACACTGAAAATAAAGCTAACATGTTATTTGTCTTTTTCTTGTTTTGGATACACCTCAGACACGTCACTCATGACACTCACAAGGAGCACTTGGTGAATCAGGCACCTGCACCTCTTATTATTCACCACATTGTTTAGTGTTAAGACGGGCCTGGTAGAGAAAATAGCAAGCTGTCACTTAGATACCTGTGTTTGTATCTGACTAAGAGAAAGACTTGTTCTCATCAGACTGTTGACATAATACACGTCCGTCAGCATAAACGTGATATAAGCTCTTGTGAAGGGTAGATAATCATTCCAGCAACACACTGCATAGTTTACCGCTGTTAAGTCTTGACGTCATTGTTCTGCAAGCACTCTGATAAGGACAAAATTAGCGTTATTAATTAGGATCATCATGAACTGGGATTTCTCCTGGGAGGTGAGAGATTAGGAGCTCTGTGTGCATATGTAAATACTGCTGAGATGCATATATGAAGTTTTTACACATATAATAAAGGCGTTTTTGTGGAACTTGAGCAAAGCATCTCACATACTAGTGGCAGGCAACCACATTGTTAAAAAATATTTAGAGAGGTGCCTCATAGCAAACCGTAATGGCACGATGACATAAGACGCACATGTAGCTTCTTGGAAAGGTGTTGCACCACACACTGAGGGCGTGTCACCCAAGGTGGTGTATGAGCCAGTTTGATTTCTTTTGCGCCGTGACTCACTTTCATCTGCGGCATCGGTCGGAACTGTCCTTCCCTTGTGCTGCTGGGTGTGCCACATCCAGCATGCCACAGACACATTCACAGAACACTCCCAGAGACTGAGATGTGTGTTTATATTTGCTCCGTCACGGTTCTATGGGCCTGAGAGTCACACAAATTGCCAATGCAGTTGTGGATGTAAAAGTGAATTTTTCATAGACCAGCAAAAATAGACTGTAGGAGTATAGTTATAGTGATGCACAGTATTTGGACGTTGTTTTTTGCAGTCATTTCTATGACTTTTGTTCAGTACAATTCTGCGCAATTGCAAACACTTGCTAGTGCAAGACCGACTGCAGACTGAACAAGGCTGTGAGGTTGGTGACTGATGGTGCTTTTTGAAAACTGGCTTCAAAGGTTAAACTCTTGCATTTCGCTATGTTACATGTTGCGGATGGCCTGGATGACAACACTATCATTATTGTGGACAACATTAGGTGATAAACATCTCACTGTGAGTAACGCCTTCACCCACAGTCATACAATGCTGCTTGTAGACTTTTACTAAACAAACTCAACTGACTCCAAGATCCAACCTTAGTGTGATAAAAGAAGGGGATGTAGCTTTTGTGTCCTTCAAGTGCAAAGGTTCCTTAAACCTTCATTCTTTTCAGTGGTCAGCAGGAGGGGAGTCTACTGGTTCAAAAAGAAGTCTGAAATTTTTGAAGACCATGCGAAAAGGCAAACTTCTCACTCAATTTATCGCCTCAGTAAAAGTGTATGATCTCAGTCGCCACTTTTAAGTCTACTTCAACATACCATAATGCTCATTTTGTAAATTTTGCTCTCATTCACAGTACAACTGACAATTAAGCACTAAGTTTTAGGGTGTGGTTACCTAGTGATTGACAAGTTGCTACTCCGACTACCCGTCTGTATCTAGGTCGCATCCACCCCTTACCCATCTTGTCCAAATATAGTCACCTCTAATTGCAAAAAAACGAGACTGGAACAGCAAAAACACTCCACCTTGGGACTCAAAATGGGAGACCACAAATCAAGAGGTGACGCCACAGTGGCTTTGCCCATAAATGTGATACGTCGATGGGTATACCATGTTATACTACAAGCAAAAACCTCACAAACACTTGGTGGTTAGTGGCATTACCCTATACAGGCCCGTTTTCAGATACAAATGTGTGACGGTCATGTGTTCATTTAAACTGATCCAGGTTCAACAACACTCTGCTAATCAAACACTCAACTGTTTTTTTAAACTTCGTCTGTCAATTTGCATCAGTGCAATGGAGTTTTGAGTTAACAAGTTAATAAACAACAAGGTGGAGACTATTAAGACACCTCCCTTGTGCCTTGTGACAAATGTCAAGGAAAACATCCCTGTGCACAGTGGTTGTAAGATTAATAGCTGAGACGAAACAAAACAATAAGCAGGAGAGCAACTGGTGGGTTCAGATGGAGCTAAAAGACCCACCTGCTTCTTTAAAATCAGCTGTTCGGAAACTGTTTGGGTTCCCTGTGGACTGCAACAAGCAACGTGTCTATCGACAGCACCGCAAATCATGCTGAACATGCCAATGCAGATCACATGGCATCAGCCAGATGTTTCGATCAACGGAGCTCGGCTAAAGAAAAGGAGTCCAACAACACATCCCCACTGTTTTTGAAAAATGTGAATGCAGAAAGGGCTTAAGATATCACAGACTACCAGCATTTACATTTACACCCGTATCTGTCCATATGCAGTTATAGAGAACCCATATGCAGTTATAGAGAACCCATATGCAGTAATAGAGGACAATGCTTCAAGTATTTATTAAACGTGCTGAAGCCTCATTACAATGTCCCAACTTGGGCACACAGTTGCAGATGCACACGAGTGGTGACTGAGTTATAAGACCGCATGTTAAGCTTTCAATCTTTAAATATATCCTACTGTAAGTGGAACAAAATGCCAATACCAATGCCATACCAATGCACAAGCTTTATGTCTTATTTATTTACTTTGTACTTTTATAATATGAGATATGCTTTTAATTTTTTTTGCCAACTGGTGTAGCTGTATTGCCTTTTAAAAATGCGACTTATGTGAGCGTACATTTTCTTCGTGGTCTACTGTTTAGCACGCTACAGGGCGTACCCGCTGTCTCAGACAGTTCTAATTGACACTAAATGGAACAAACTGCACAAATGTCCAAGATAAATTAAAAAAAAAAATTATGCATTTGGGATTTTTTTGTTGCTTTCCCCCCCTGTTGTACCAAACCACACTGAACCGTGACCCCAAAGCCCTGGAATGTACTAAACCATGGCCCCTGTGTACAGTCACACGCGGACTATGCGCCATGACAGTTTAGTGACATACTCACAGAGTGATGCTTGACCGTGGGCCTGGCCCGTACGCTGGCAGTGCCCGACTCGGGGATCGCTGGTGACTCCAGCACCACCTCCACATTATCTGAGAAGATTAAAAAGCTTTGTTATCCCCATGCAGACATCTGACAGCACATCAAAATTCAGCCTTTCATTTCAGCCCTTTCTATTCCTGCTCAGTTGCCAACAAGCGCTCACATTGGAATACAACACAGAAAATATTTTCCCCAAGGTTTTCCAAAGTGTTGCTCATTTCAGCGATGTTACGTAGCCTCCAAATACCAGAGTGTGTCCAAGAGGAGAGCCCTTTCGAGTGAAGTGTACTCTGGTTTGGTTGTTGTGCAAGCAGAGTGTTACAGGTATGTTTGTTACTGACAGCAAAGTAGTTGATGGTCATCTTTACTTATAGTTGACCGTTGTGGTCAAGTTTCCTAACATTCAACACAATGTTAATCACTATCTGCATCAATGTCTATATGCCACTTCCTCACTGCAAAGGTGAGTCTACGATCAATGGAGCTGAGGCAAAGGACCCACCAACTTAACTTACACTAAATGCTGACGACAAACAATAGACCTTGAAAGCAGCCTTACACTGTGTCTGAAATGACTCACTACTCACCGTATTGTTCAATACCTCGTGAATTCATGGTTTTTGTAGTGCTGACCGGCTGTATAACACGAATTATTGGAAATCAAAATCAAATCAGTTTGATTTATATAGCGCCAAATCACAAAGGAAGCTATATCGCGGCACTTTGCAAGAAGAGCAGGTTGAGACCGTACTCTTTAATGGTGGATTCAAATGACCTTGACAATTCATTATGAAAAGTAGTGCACAAGCGATGGTCACCAGACAAGCAGAAAATCCTGCCCTGCATTGTGCTATATGGAAAATGGCTGACAGCTGACAAGAGGAGTGAGAGAGAGAGAGAGAGAGAGAGAGAGAGAGAGAGAGCCATGAGAGCTGATGGTGTTAATGGTGCGGCAAAAACTACAGAGAGCTCCCTTTAGAGTCCTTCTGCATAAAACCCGCAGGACAGTAAGTAGGGGGTAGTGAAAGCGTGAAAGCCAGAGGTGTTCATAATGACATCAATGAGGCTCACGTCCTGATAAGGTTCACAGCCTAATTAATGTGACGCCTATGTTTTGCAACTACTTCATGTCAAAATGGCCGAAGTGGGAAAGATATATGTGGGTGGGGTCGGAAAAAAAATGTACAGTCACTGATATCAGAGGTCATGTGGGTTTTTAGAGACGAGCAATTTAGAAGTCGCGCATTCCTTTGATGTTCATTCCAGTGTCAGTCATATTGTTTGTCTAACAAGTGACAGATGACAGAAATTTCTCTGAGGGAGGCACTTAGTCTGCATGTCCTGTCAACCTTCTGTTGTCACACTTTTCATTTAAGAGCTGAAGAAAGAGAAACAAAAGTAAAAACCAAAGAACAGCTCTTCCCTTGTGTTGTTATAACCACACCAATCATTCCTTTAATGTTTATGCTTTGTAGTAAAAAAATAAAACAATAATTGTGCCACTCGAAACGAACGACGACACACAGCACTGACTGCGGTGTCAATCGAGGAAAATTGATTTACCTATTACACAACTGCCTGATTTAAATAAACACAAATCTTGTGCTGGAGCTTTGCATCGCAGCGTGCCTTTTCTTTCTTGAAATGAAAGAGAAATAATGGCAAAAAAAAATTCCTTTACCACACTAACATCAAGGCGCAAGTGCAGGCGTTATCATGGGATTACCATAATGGCATTAATTTCCTGGGTGTTGAGGTGTTAGAAGTTGAGGGAATTGAAAAAAGTCTTGTGCAAACACCACCCTCTTTTTCTTTTTTGGACAAACAAAATCCTCGCTCAGGGTTCATTCAACCTCACCAGCCACTCAGTTGTTATATGTAAATCATGCTGTCAAACAGTGTTGCCCATTGTTGATGTCCATGGAAGAGTGTGTGTGAATGTCAGAGGCGTTCATCAGCGTGACGTTTCCCAGCACTCCATCCACATCTTGTAAAACGATCAAATGCAGCAGCTATGTTTCTAATGACATTAATGAAAGCCCAATGAATGCAATTAGTAAACGCCCGTGTTTCCCCTCTGTTGCGGGCTGTTTGACATTAAAGATTTGATCACACGTTATAAAAACTATAAAGCACATGCGCACAGCTGCGGCAGCGGGCGCGCAGGACCGCGCACTCGCCCACCTTTCACACCGAGAAGACCCAGGCGAGACCGGGGACGGGCTCGCCCGCGACCCCCGCCACGCCGAACACGGTTTCTAAACCATGTCACACACACTAAAAAAAAACCGCAGGCGGAGGTTTTAATGAACAAGAGTTCCGAATGAGCAAAAAGTCGCGCCGCTCTTGAGTGACTTGGACCAAGAGCGGCCGTGTGAGAGCGGCGGACTCACCCATGTCCTTCATTTTGACGTTGGTGTCGAAGAGCGACGGGTTCTTGCGACCCAGAAAATGCAGCGCACTCTTTTTCATGGTCGCCCAAAAGTGCAGGTGTTCGGTTCAGGTGGTGGATGAGGAGGAGGAGTAGGAAGGGGTCGCGGCGGTTAGTGGCACATTTTGGGTCCGACGTGAACGCAGCGGGGGTGGCGGGGCTCGGGTTTTCGCGACAGGTGCAGCGGGGCTCCCGGGACACCTGGCCGCGGGGACGACGTCGCTGCTCACTTTTTTTTTCGGGACAGGCAGAGAAAATGGAGCTGGCCCCGCCCACCCGGCCTCGGCCGCGCCTCCTCCCGGCGTGACGCGCTCCCAGCCAGCAGGTGAGGCGCGGCCCCGAGGGCGCGCGGCCCCGAGCGCGGCCCCGAGGGCGCGTTGCCCCCGAGCGCGGCCCCGCTGCTCCTTCAGCCACATTCCTTCCTTCCTGCACTCTTCTCACCTGCGCCCGCCACCTTCCCTTGCCTGCTCTGCCCTGCTCTGATTGCAATGAACTGAGATGATCTCTCGCGGGGCCTGAAGAGATTATATTTGACGGGTGGCCATCATAAACATGTGAGGGTTCCCAGGTCAGTTTAACAGCAGCGTATTAATATTAATGTATTAATGTAGGGCCACTCGGGCCCTATGAGAGTGAGAGAGGGGGGCGGGAGGGGCGAAGGGGTGGGTGGTTGTGGCTTTATAACAGGAACTCATTTGTTTACGGCAAATCAGCTGCTGATTATTACCTTTCTCAAATAAAAATTATGATCACAAGCAAATAAACTTTGTTTTTTATTGCACCTTTCGGAATCCCAGTTATCTGATGACCTGTGCTCATAAATATGTGTCTGAGGCAATAGTCAGATCAAGACTTTACATAGCGAGCCCGTGATGGGTGAATAAAATATGATGCAAGTGCCGAACAAATAAAACAGGCTCACAGACTGAATGGACAGTCGCTCCAGTCCAGCTGCAACATATACATTGGCCAGCCATAACATTATGACCACCTCAGAATATAATGCAACAGCACTGCAATAAACTCTACCTTAAGGAGGAGTTTCATGTTGAATTTTTATTCAATCTGTCTGAGAGAGGTGTTGACATATTTTAATTATTGTCACTGTGGCTGTAATCTGCGATGCCGTTGATCTGCGCCGGATTATACTGAGAGGCGTCTCAGTACTCTTATGCATTAGGGTGACAAAAGTTTAGGGACACCTGTCAGTATAACTCAGCGCAGATCAACAGAATCACAAATTACAGCCACAATAGCAATCATGTCAACACCTCTCAAACAGATTCAATAAAAATTCAGCATACAACTCCTCCTGAGGGGAGAATTTCTTGCAGGGCTGTTGCATTATACTTTATGGTAAACATAGTTATGGCTGACTGGTTTGTGTGCTGTTTCAGCGATTTTTTTAATGCATCAACATTCATAATCTTGTAAGTGTGGGTAACATGAAAGTTTTATATGTAGTGTTGGATAACACTTCATAAGAAAAAAACAGCCAGAGACGGGCGACTTCTTAAGCAGCAGTTTTACAGCGCTCCACACTTCACCAGCACTAATACACCAACACGTCCTTGTTTTTGGCACAAATGTGAATCCCAAAGGCAGATTCGACAAATTACTGTAACAGGTTTAAAAGATGCAAATGTAAATACTTAAACATGTAAATATGTCAGTAGAAACTCTGTTAAGATATTAAACATTCATACATTGAATTACCATCTGAACCTTACACACGTAACACTGATAAAGTCCATTGTGCCATATAGATACACTTGCTGACTGACGATTTACTTTAGAGGTGTTGCTAATATTTTGTCCCTCCCATGTATATGGTCAAGGGTTGACAAAATATTGTGAACAGCATAGTACTGCCATGAATTACAGCCTTCATAGTGAGCATTAAAATACATCAACACCCCTCTGGAAGATTTGATCAAATCTGAGAATTGCAATCCTCGTGAAGGGAGGATCTATTTCTTGCAGGGCTCTTGTATTGTAATGCATTATTTGGGTGTGCCTAATAAATTGGCAAGTGAGTATACGCAACAGAGCCAAACCACAGCAGGCTGCCAAGGAAATAAAAGAGTCTTGAATCAGCTTTGTGTCATCCAGTCCCCTAGCTGTTTTTTTTTCAGTTGCTTATTAAATGTGGTTGAAACAGTAAGTTCATGAATCCTTTTTTAATCTTCATCACAAGTCTGTGTCATCGCTCATTGCTCAGGTGTTTACATTGCATCATTTACCTAGGGGTGGGGAAGCATGTGACCTATATGTAAGGGGATAACTGTAAAGATGATGGTGAAGGGTTTTGGCCAAAGAGGATCAAGAACCCTCTAATGCTCAGAGCAAACTGACAACTGACAGCAGCCGTGATGACACCAGTATCCATACTGCACGTAACTTAGGAGGCTTATGCTGTTGTGTACACTCGACAAGCAGCGCTGAGGTTAATTAAGCAGTGGAAAGATTGCTTATTAAAATATTGCATTTCACTGTAATTTCTTGTAACTGCAGTTATTATTTATAATAAGCCTAATAGGATAAGTCACTTGTGTTTCATTTTATATTAAACTTAGATTGAGAAATTGATATCAGGAGCTTTTTTTTTTTTTTTTGGGCTCCACGATTTCAATTACATAATAGGTGGATTTTTCTTAGTCATCCAGACAAAAGAGCCTGTCTGTATTGTTCTTCCTCTTAGCCACAGTCAAGTCTGTCTGCTGTGCCTAAACCTCAGCGGTCCCGGAGGCAACCTGGACCAGTCCGTCCAGTTCTTCTGCCCTTAATGCTGTCTGATGCTGATAGAAATGTGAGGAATGTGCTGGCAAGAGCATTTACCTGTTTCACAATGCTAATCACACAGTATGGCTCCGTAGTCATAGTTATGCGCATCATCATGTATAGCTCCTCTCTAGAACAGAGGGTCACAGGGTGCTTTACAACAACTAAAATCCTAATAATAAAATAAAAAATAAAAAAAACAACCCATAAAAGCAGAGAATTACATTGACCATGAGACGGGCACTTAAACTAGACAAAAGCAAGTCTTCAACTGCTTTTTGAAGATGTCTATAGAGTCTACAGTCCTCAGCTCCACTGGAAGAGCAGCACCCTCAAAGGGACAGTCCCCTTTAGTTTTTACTTCTGCTCCGAGGAACAAGCAAGCCCTGATCTGAAGACTCAATAGTCCCGCTCGAGACATAAGGCTTCAGCAGCTCTACTATAAACAGAGGCTTGACCATAAAACACTCACACGTACAATTAAAAGAGATTCTGAAATTAATTGGAAGTCAGTGCAATGATGTCAGGATCGGTGTCCCGTGAAAACTTCTGGGTGACTCCGTCAAAAGTCTCGCAGCGGCATTGTAAACCACCTGCAGGTGGTTTAGGCATGTGCCACCAAGACAAGTCAATAAAGATAAAACACAGGCATAAATATTCGTTTCTAGATGAGGATTAGGACCTCTGTTTTTTTCAGAGTTCCATTGTAGAACATTATCTTCCCTCCAGGCTTTTACACTGTTCACAGAATCAAGCAGAACGGATCATTTGGACACGTTCTCGGGTTTGAAAGAGACATGCAGATATTTGACAAATAGTCTAAACTGATAAGGAGAGTGTTTTCCATTTTTGATGTGGTGAAAGTTATCTCTAAATTGCATATTTAATAATAAAGTCACTTTGCATAATTAATACATTTTTGCTGTCTGTTGCTTTTTATTTCATCCTGTCACAGTTGAAAATGATGTTGTTTGGAGCAGCTACAGTCACACAAATGGTGCAGTCAATCCTGTTGCAGATAATTCTCACTTGCGGCGTCTTTTAATTGTGCAAGAACACAGTTAATACAAAACTAATAATCTAGTTGACTGGCATATCATAAATATTTTGCATGCCTTTATGATAAGGCGTGGATAGGTAGTGAAAAGAAAAGGAAACTGAACTGCAGTTTACACATTTATCATTAGAAGATGTTATTATTTTCATAAATCAGTATCTGAGCATTAGTTGTTCATTACATGAACAATGAAGACACTGTTTCATTGATATAATGTTTTTTCACACCATGTGTTCATCTTGTGTACTTTATTTAATTGCCTCCTGTCAACTACTACTGAGGGCTTGAGTGGTTTGTGTTTTATGTTTATGTGTTGCCCTCACTAATCACTAGGTTTCGTGCTGATTTGTTTAAACTCATTTCCGTGTTTGCCGGTGGAAGAATCATAACCTGTACTCCCTCCACTTTGTTATATTTGGCTTTGTGTGCTTCATGTATTTAAAGGCTGACAATTTGACATCTCTCCATGGACAGATGTTGACAACTCTAAGGCCAACTCTGTCCGTTTATCTGCCCCATACGTTTTAGTGACCAATCAATACATAAGGAAATAAAACAGAATTTCATTCCAAATTATCTCAGTCTTTAAAGCTGAGAAATGTTTTCTCTCATCTTTGAAATTAAGCTCTTTCAGGAGCAGGGACATTAGCTTTAAGCATCAGACAGCAGATGGAGGAGTCTTAAGAGGGCGTGAAGTCACTCTGCTTTTCCTCCAGTGAAATGAGGGTAAGCTAGGAGATCACACAAGACTGCAGAGGATCTACACAGGGTAGATTTATGAATATGGCTGCATAATTTTAAACTGATCTTTATGACAATAAACTGCAGTACTGTTTTATTGAAAAACAAAAATACTGCACGAGGCATAGATTTTAAGTGTAAAAAATAATTAATCTATGTTTTTTTATGGTTTCCTTTTTTTGAGTACCTGTATGGAGTGGGCACTTTACCTTTGCGTTTCCCCTGCGTGTCAGTGACCCTCCGTTGCTCGGTCGACTCCATGTCTACAGGGCCAGAGCAGCAGCGCTGTGTTACCTCCCACACTCCATGAACCTCTTAAGCATGGTGAGAGACAACTGTGGCCTCTGTTGATCCAGATGGACGCCTGCGTCTAAGTTCAAATAGTAGCTAATGTAACATTTAGGGAAAATAAGACAACTGTAATCTGGCAGCGTATGATCTCCATGTTTCAATATTTTTATAGTACATTATTGCTCTCAAATATGCCGGTTTGGGCAAATGTAATTCAGAATTTACCCGTTCTCCGTGTTTAACTGCAATGAGATAAAAGTGAAAAGTATACTCACAACTGATCAAGTAAAATACAGATACTTAAGTGTTTCTATCCCATCACTGTCTGGCACACAAAGGAAAAAAACACAACCCATTTGACAGTAAATCAGCTACACAATCGGTTTGTGATATATGGTTTATAATGGTTTAAATATTGTTACCTTCTGCTTGCTCTGCTGCAGAGTCCAGTAAGTGCAACTTCATAGAAAACGCAATACATGAACGACTAACAGAAGTAAAGGAGCAGTAATGCTGATTAGGTCATAAATCTTGAATACAAAGCTACCATCATCTTTTACATAAGGATTTATTTTCTGCTCTTAGGTCTCTTTAATGAGTTAAGTATTGGCTGACGAGCAAAGTGGATTACAGCCTCTGACCCTTTCACACAGACGTACAGGGAGATGATTGGCTCCCACACATTCACACAGAAACACACACACTAATTTCCAATGCTTGCATACAGTTTTTGTTTGCTTACCATGCCTGGATGCTAACTGGATGCAGTGACCTGCAACTATGGTTTTTACATCTTACCTACGTCCTTATTTTTAAAGGAACAGACATGGGAAACAGCAGCGGGTCGAATCTGGAGGAACTACAAGCTTGTGAAAGTCACGAGTGGTACAGAAAATTCATGACCGAGTGCCCATCCGGACTTCTCACTCTTTATGAGTTCAAGAAGTTCTTTGGCCTGAAGAATCTGTCGGCGACATCCAATGCTTATGTGGAGACCATGTTTTCAACGTTTGATATGAATGACGTAAGATGACTTATTATCTTCAGCATGTAGTTCTTTTAGTTATAATCATCGAAAAGTGAAATACATTATTACAATGTCCCTATGACAGAAAAATGTCATCTTTACATTGACTGATCATGATTTGCTTTGACTCTTTAGTACACAGGATTGACAGTGAAGCGTTAGGCAAAAGTTTGGTTAACACAAAATTGACTTATTTGTTAGTGATTTTGCCCATAACACTAAACATACCACAAATTGTCTTTTAAAAAACCCTAAAAAATCATAGCTATCATCATCTTCATACTCATCAGAGAACTTACAAAGACTTGAACATGCATGTATTTTTTTTTGTTTTTGTTTTGATGGTATGTACCTTCCATCCATGACTGTTTTGATGTTGTTAATAGGCAAAATTAGATGAGCTGAATAATGTTCATCTAAAATATTTTTTGAGCTCCGACTTTACTTTGGACACCTCTAATCATAGCAAACTTCTTTCTGCTAATATAGAAATCTATTGGAGGGAAGCCTGTTAGAGGCTTATCCCACTCACACTGCTTACCCAACTGACCTACTGCCTAAAACAAGACAGCTGCCACCTCCTTGTACATACATTGCTGCGTAAAAGTTTGGGCACCCTGGAAAATGTCTTGGTATTTGATTTGTCTAACTAAAAATAAGAAACACCCTTGTCGTGTATGCCCAATATTGGGCCACCTGAGGGTTCTGAGGCCTCAGAATTCTTACAGTTTTAACAAGGCCTCCTACCTTAATCAGCTCATTATCACAAAGCAGTTGTCATCAGGAAAAGTCGGCTGGTACCAATTTCAAATCTTTGTAAATTCTCAGACATTTCAAACATTGCGCCAAAACTCATCACGCATGGGTTCCTGTCAGCGGCTCTGTCAGACGCTGAAAATAAACATTTTTGAAGGAAAGGCTACAGACAATAGCGAGGTGTTGCAGTTTATGAAATGTGATAAAGAAGAAGCAGTTCACGGGAACGGCACAGGTCAAGTTTGAGGATTGATAGATAGGCAAATGTAAAAAAAAAATGATGCCATGGTGCGCTGAGTATGCATTTGTCTGATGGGAACTATAATGGTGTCTGGCTCCTTTGTAGGATGGCTTCATTGATTTCATGGAGTACGTCGCCGCTCTGAGCCTGGTGTTGAAGGGAGGGGTGCAGCAGAAGCTTCGCTGGTACTTTAAACTGTATGATATAGACGGGAGTGGCTGCATCGACCGCGAGGAGCTGCTTCTTATATTTAAGGTGAGTCCTCAAGTCATGTTAAAGCTCGCTGGATGGCTTAGTAACGGACCTGAGGGAGTAAATCCCCAGTACTCCCCTGACACAACCTGCCAAGTACCAGTCGGGTCTGAATGAAATCCCACCTCAAGCCCACGGGAGTATAGATTCACTGTGGTAGTGCAAGACACAAACAGCCAACGCTTAGGTGACATCTACTGGTTGAAGAATAACATGCAGATGAACTCACATGGAATTTCAATCTGAGCAACTCCCATGTCTCCCTCCAGTCCATCCATGCAATCAACGGCATTCCCGGTGAGATGTCGGCAGAGGACTTCACCAACATGGTGTTTGACAAGATTGACATCAATGGAGATGGTAAGACCCCCATCACATGCTGACTGTTATTATCACGCTGTCATATAATTGCTCTGATGAACAATTTAACTTCTATGTTCATAATGGTTGAAAAAACGTATGTGTTAAACTTGGCGGATTATTTCAGAGTTGAATCTGTGGCCACCAGCATCGAAGATTTACTTTCCCTGTGTCTTTTGATCTATTTAAAAGGTGAGCTGTCGTATGAAGAGTTTGTGGAGGGAGTTCAGAATGACGAAGTGCTGCTCAAGACCCTAACAGAGAGTCTGGATCTCACAAACATCGTTCAAAAAATTCAAGGAGAGATAAAGCACAACATTTAATCGTCCAGCTTCATGAACCCTCAAGTAAATGAGTGTGTGTGTGCGTGTGTGTGCACACCAAGGCTGAAGGAGTAAAGCTGTTGGCTCAGGATTACCCACGAATGACTGCATCAGCGGGACGGATGGATCTAGCCCAAAATACGGGCTCTCACAGATTCCCATTTGCTCTCGATATTGCAGTTCCACCCAGCGATTGGATACAAGCTTCAAAATAAGGATTACGCCAATCGTCAAAGTGGACCTACATACTCCTGATACATGTTTTCCGTCTAAAAATGTAACAGCTATCCACAATGAGTAGAGAAAATAACACACAAGCGAGCTGCTGTTCCTAAAATGCCTGCTTGCTGTCATCAGCCAACTTCAATATGTCTACTTCATAAGGTCCAACCTCCTGCTCCACAGTGTGTCCTCTGTTGAACTCCAGATTAATGGATGCATGATATCTGCCAATTAAGTGCCATTAATGCCACGACCCTGACAGCCGTGTGACTTACACTGAGCTTGAGCTTATTAAAGCAACCAGTAGAATCTTATTAATTTATTGCAGTATTGTATATTAAGTATTATCTTGTTCTGGTAAGCTATTAAAAAGTCACTGTTTTATTTTGCAAAGCAGTTACGACGCGGCTGCTTTACACGCCATGGTTGATGTGTCACACTTTCTGAACGGTCACCGTGATTTAGTTTTTGAAATAGACAATAATTTTATCTTTATCAAAAGTCTTCTTATTTTGCTTTTGATCTAATTCAATCTTCACATGAGTCCGTGCAAGGAAATCTTATAGTGGGGGGGGGTGTGATCTGGTTAATTTCACTTCCATATGTATTCTACACCCTGTAAAAAATACCCAGCTATGTTGCTGTTATTGCTGATACTAAACATTGCGAGATTGTTTTTTAAAAAGTCGCATGAAAGCGTTTGACATCCCGCCTGTTGGCTAAGGACCTTGTGGGAAAAAATGGCTGTAGGAAAGACGATAATAATGCAATTAATATGAAGAGGGACCAAAGTGCATCTTAGTGTAACAAATAGTCGCCAAAATGTTGTAAATGCAAACACAACTGATACTGTTCAGGCGATAGACATCACAGAGGAATAAATCACACTGAGGGTTTGATTGCTTTATTGTTCTCATTATTTCTATGACACTTGTGCTTTGTGACTGAAAAAACAAAGCCTGTCGGTGTGTGGAGTTATTAAGGCTGTTAATGGCGAAAGTGTGTGCATGGATGAACCTCACATGATCTTTCATAATAATATCTGTAGCGCAACAAATGTGTGCTGTATTGAACTGACGCAGGAAGGCTGGCACAGCTCTGACTGTGGTCCCCTGCTTGTTTGGGCTTTTGGCACCATAAATGTGAGTAATCTTAAGGTTGCGACATATTTGGGGCCATATTTTTTTTTGTGTATTTTGAGTTTCCCTTCATTTCCCACGGCCCAAAGAAGCTCACTACAGTATTTAAAAAAAAGTCATTAAAAAATATAAGCTGTATTCCCCTCCTCTCATTAAATCCTCTCCTTTTGAAATGCAGCATTTCCCCAAAACAAACCATCACACGCTCACACACACACACTGCCTGCCTCCACTGTCCATTCACGGCCCTCCCGAGAATGCTAAAAAGAATATTTGCATCACACACACACACACACACACACACACACACACACACGGCAACAGGCACATGACGGCGAAACCAGGCAATCCAAAAGGGGGAGATGTGCACCTCGATGGCGGACGCGCGCATTGAAAGGCCGTGAGTGGTTTCAGGGAGTGGCCTGCTGCTGCTGCTGCTGCTGCTATTATTAGCAGTATGATCACCATTAGGCGTCCACTTGCCTCCCCCAGTAAAATTTACACCTCCGTTGAGTCATATCACTCATAAATATTGTCAGTTAGTTTTCAGGCTTTTTTTTTTGGGCGGAGTAAGTTGGAGAGATGTTCCCTAATTTTCTCTGTGGGTAGAGTGAGAATGAGAAGACGCGTGTAAATGATGTCGAAATAAAAAAAAAAGTTATCGAAAGTTAAATGAACGCATCCTCGTGTCGGATTGCGCATTACTGAGTAGGGATCCTTCGTATGAAATTAGGCGATGCAGCCTTTTGTTTTTCTAAATAACAGGACACTCTCCTCTCCGACGAGCGCGCGACGCAAACAACTATGTGCACGTGCTTTTTTAACAGTTACAGTTAGACACCCCCCCCCCCCCACACACACACACACACACGCACACACTGGTCCCCGCCTCCAGCTGCTCAGAAAAGGTGTGTCGGCGACGTGACGTCACGCGCGCGTACCTGAGTTTCGGTGAAGGAAGGGGAAGGGCCGCCGCCGCCGCCGCCGCCGCCGCAGGTCGAGTGAAAAACATTCGCCCGTGAGAGTTTTCCGTTCGTCCTCGTCGTTACTGTCGAGCGGGACTCGCCGCTCGAGACGCAAAATTGCGCGCGTTGTTTGCGTTTTTTTTTTTTTTTTTTGCAGGAAAAAAAAAGCAACATTTTCAGTTTCCAGCTTTTGCTTCGCGGCCCGTCAAGGAGAAAGTGTGTCTCCGACTTCCTGGTTCGCTACAGGTATGTGTGTTTGTATGTATGTATGTGTGTGTGTGTGTGTGTGTCGCTCCAATTGCTCGCATTGCTTATTCTATAGTTGTTTTTTTTGACGGATTTCGGCTGTTATTCGCACCTTTCAATGGGGATTGTTACGCCAGGCGCAGCTTGCAAACGGCGCGTCATTGCGCTTTAAACCCTGTCCTCTCCCAGCCAACATGTCAGTCACCCCGCGACGCGTCCGGTTGAAGCCCTGGCTGGTGGCGCAGGTGGACAGCGGCCGGTACCCGGGTCTGGAGTGGATTGACCGGGAGGCCATGCGCTTCAAGATCCCGTGGAAACACGCCACACGGCACACGCCGCAGCACGAGGACGAGGACACCATATTCAAGGTTGAGACTCTGGATGTTGTGCTGAAAGTTTGGCCCCTCTGACACTGGCCACCGGTGACTCAGGCCTTTTTTTTTTTTGCCTAGTCAAGCTTATTGTTTTATGCTTGGTCATTACAGCCTGTGGGAGAGGGGGGTGGCTGCTTTGGGAGTATTGTTGACATTTTCTCTGTTTGTATGAACGTCTCGGAATTGGCATCACTCGTGATCCACATCATTGAGTGTTAATGTCCACGATGGCCAGCGTCGTTCTGTTTTGTTTCTTTAGATGCACCCAGCATCCCCACAAAAAGGCTTGTGATAAATTAATGCAGGCGTGTCACGCCCCCGCGGATAAATCGGAATGTAAAAAAAAAAAAACGTGGCGGTGATACTGATACTTGTGCCGTGGCTCGCCGTTCCTGCAGGCGTGGGCCGTGGAGACGGGGAAATTCCAAGAGGGAGCGGATGAACCTGATCCGGCCAAGTGGAAAGCTCAGCTCCGGTGTGCCCTCAACAAAAGCCGAGAATTCAACCTCATCTACGATGGAACCAAAGAGGTGCCCATGAACCCCTTGAAGATATACGACGTCTGCGACATCCCACAACCTCCCAGTAACCAGGGTGAATAAAAGCTCTCTTGACCTCCCGCGGCCGCTTCACTCGCCCTCTCTGACTCATCTCTGCTCAACAAAACATGCCTAAATATGTGTGTGAACGACTTCACCACCATTCCTCTTTTCCTATTTTTGTTTGTAAACAACAGCCCCTTCGGACGCTGGTTCTTGGACTCCACATGAGGACGACGGTGGTGAGGAAGAGGTTCCTGATACTCCCGAGTCTCTGCCTCCGTACCCGTCCAATGGTGAACGGCCTTGTCCTTGTTTATGTCCCCTGCTTTTGTTCGCTGGTGTTTCATTTAATAAAGAAAATAAGAGCTGCATTTTGACTGTTGCCAAAGCTAATTGCTTTACTTTCTGTCCTCAACCAGGCACAAGCCCGTCCCCTCTCATTATGTGGTCTCCCATGGGTTCCGAGTCCTCCATGCAGCCTCCAAGCTGCCCGCCCTCTAATGAGGTCTGGCCCAAAGAGGAACCAGTTAAAATCTGGCCCAAACAGGAGCCGGTGGATGTGGAGATGCACACCACACCCTTGGGAGACATCCCCCCGGCTCCCCTGCCCGACCTCTCCATGAATCCCCCTCCTCTTCCAGACGCCCTGTTTGCCTCTCCAGAGATGTGGATCAGCTCCCTGCCGAGTGAGTGCGGATGAAAAAAAATGCGATAATCCACCACGATCTGCTGGAATCGCGAAGACCTCTTTGGACCAGTAGCCGCTTAGCTTAGCCTGACTCCATCCCAGGCAAAGATGATGAGCTATGAGGAGTTTAGCTTCAGCTAGCTATGTGCCGTACACACAAACCTTGTCAGCAGAGGTTCAGTTTGGCGCAGCCGCAGACAGCCGTACCCATGAACATGACATCCACCTGTCTCCATGTCTGTGTGACCCAGTGACCGACCTGGAGGTGCAGTTCCAGTACCGAGGGAAGGAGATGTGTCCCACCATCACCGTCAGTAACCCGCAGGGCTGCCGGCTGTTCTACGGCGATCTGGGCCCCATGGTCAACCAGGAGGAGCTGTTTGGGCCAGTAAACCTGGAGCAGTTGCGCTTTCCCACCACGGAGCACATCACCAACGACAAGCAGAGGGTCTTCACGAGCCGCCTGCTGGATGTGATGGACAGAGGTCTGATCCTGGAGGTCAACGGCCACGATATCTACGCGGTCCGCCTGTGCCAGTGCAAGGTGTACTGGTCTGGGCCCTGTGCCCCAAACGCGGCAGCACCCAATCTTATAGAGCGACAGAGGAAGGTCAAACTATTTTGCCTTGAGTCTTTTCTCAGTGGTAAGTACAACTTTTTTTTTTTTTTTTTTACCAGCAGTAAAAAGTTCCTTCTTCTGGACCATTACGCGAATAACTGATTCTATCATACGTGAAGTGTTTTGTTCGTGCTTTTTGTATGGAAATGCGGCCATTTTGATGAATGTTTGGCGTGCAGGCGTCATTGCCCACCAGCGCGGCCAGACGCCGAACCCCCCTCATTTCGAAATCAGCCTGTGCTTTGGAGAAGAATGGCCCGATGGGAGGCCGAGGGAGAGGAAACTCATCATGGTTCAGGTGAGACATGTTGGTGTCTTTTGTACGGAGAGAGATTAATTTACTCCGTCATTAGAGCTGAAACTTCATTATTGACTGAGCTGCTGGTTGCGGCATTTGTCGATCGCGAGTTGACGATGACATAGAATAAAGTTTAGTTTTCTTAAACATGATTGAAACGATCCACAGCCGCAATTGAAATCGTTGATTATTTGGCCTATTTAATTCTATTTTGCATAAAAGTATTCCAAAACAAAATATTTTTCCATTGAATTAATAGATCACACCCACCACATAAGTTTTTTTTGAAACTTCAGTTGTTGATGTTGTTTACACAGCACACAGCTGAGAGCTGACTGGGAGTTGCACATCATCCGATCACTCACCAGATTTTAGCGTGAAAACATTTTAATAGTGACAACAATGGCATTGCCAAGGAACACGTGATTCAAGTTGCTAGCGCTCTGACCTGCAACAGCCACCATAGAAGAAGAAAAATAAACAGACATAGGTGAAGTGATGGATGGGTGTGGGTATGCTGCAGGGATGTCATAGCACACATACTCGCAATATATATGACCTATTTCTCAAAGTGCTCGTCATTTACGGCCACGTCGTCTTGGTGTCACGGCGACACTGACGGACGTAGCGGTTCAAAGCTGGCCACCGTTCCAGGCCTCACGCTGTAAGTCACACCATTTTCATCATTTGAAGGAAGATGAAGGTACAGTAAGTTTAATTGCGATCAGAACGCCCCCCCCCCCATCACGCCGACGACGCTGCAATCAGGCGCTAGCTGCAGCTGCCTCTGTTTCCTTGTGTGTGTGTGTGTGTGTGCGCTCATGTGTCGTCACCGTCGCCTCTGTCCGCCCCGCAGATCATTCCGGTGGTGGCCCGCATGATCAGCGAGATGTTCTCCGGAGACAACACGCGGTCCTTCGACAGCGGCAGCGTTCGCCTGCAGATTTCCATACCGGACATCAAAGACAACATAGTGACTCATCTGAAGCAGCTGTACTGCCTGCTGCAGACGCACCAGGGCCAGGACGGCTGGGTGCTGCCCCCCGGCTCGGGCCTCAACATCGCCCAGGCTCTGCAGACGCAGTAAAGACATGCCCGGTGGAGTCTGCCCGGCTTAAAAAAAAAATAAAAAGCCCACTGATA
>CAAKHG010007074.1:3173-13614 GCA_901007715.1 Dactylopterus volitans
ATTTTACAAAATGGAGACTTCTTCAGTTGTTGCACTATTTGCAAGTGCGGTCTTTCACAGAGTGGTGAACCCCTGCCCAGTCTTTTGTTGCCAACGTTGCAACTTTTTTGAAATGTATTGCTTTCATCAAATTCAAAATGGGCATATAATTAAAAAGAAATTCTGATTCAGTATGTGGTCTTTGTGCTGTTGTAATATGAGGTTCCAGTGTTTTGAAAACCATCACTTTCCGTTTATTTCCAATTTACACAATACCCCAACTTAATTTGGAAATGGGGTTATAACCTATTGAAGATATTATGATGGACATAAATGATACGTTCATTAATGAAAATATGTTGCCCGAAGAACATAAAATACATACAATTTAGAGCTGTACTGGTTTGGCAGGTGTTGTTTTGTTTGCATGTTCTGAACTTGTGGTATTCCTGTACCCTGTATTATTGAAAAGAGATTAAAGAAGATTGTTTTTTGTTTAAAAACCCCCTTTTTTATTCGATCAAGTCAACCTCAGCTGATGATAGTTTGCGGTGTTGTCGTTTGTTTACCTTTTGGGTTGCCATAGTGTCCATTATCTCAATAAAGGCCTAACCAGTTTGAAAGTTTCCTCATTATCTACATGAAACCAGAGACTTGTGCAACCCCTTCATGGAGTTGAGGCAGACTAAAGCCAAAAAATAAAATCTCTCCTATTAGTAGGTGGTGTTTTGAATGATTGGACACAAAGAAATAAGCCTCAGTGAAAAGTCCAGTGTTTTGATGCTCTGATGACCAGTGCATCCCGATGCCAGTCCAGTGGGCTCAGACTGATAGCAAGTAGTTGCAAAAACTCTAAGCTAGTTTGGTTGTCAGCTATTCATTCACATGGGTGACTAAACTCGGAGCAGTTGGTGCTTGGTTGATTCGCAACTGTGTGTCATGTGTAATCATAGTAATTATATACATAGAAAACAACAGGTATATCATGTTTCGGTTCATTTACCCCTGCTGGTAAGAAACTACGCATGAACATTCCATAACATCTGGCAGTGCTGCAAGTGTTTAGAGTCCTTAAGGTACCTCAGGGGCAGGTTAGCAATCAGTTTGTTATTGTCGAAATAAATGATGCTTTCTTTGCCTTTAGGTAGCACATTAACACTGCCAACATGATAAAGTTAGACTTGTTGTACCAGGAAGTAGCACATGTCTGGATGTCAAGTTGTGTCCGCTGTCAGTCAGCTGAGTGGTTGGAGCCGCCAGCCGAGTGTATTTAGAGTTGGTGGTGATGAGCACAGTGTTCCTGTCATTAGGCTAATGGAGGCAGACCTGCAGGTGTGAATTACCTCAGCAGTCTGCCTCAGTCTAACATCAATTACACCCACACACACACACACTCGCATACACATAGGTGGAGGAGGCTTTGGCATACTGCTGCTGCCTCGTGTGTCCAGACCCATTGATTAAACACAAATGAATTGTCGACTGACTGACTGACTGACCCGTTTGTGCATCGGAGTTGAATCTTTTGGCGTAGAGGTGATGCCACTGTGTTAACGGAGGCTATCCGATCCTCACGTTTTCAGCAATTAGGGCTGATGAATATCCGTGCCCATGGCATCTGTTCTGTCACAATAACTTTCAAATGCAGCATGAGCACAGCTATGAATCAGTCCACTGGAACCTGATGAAATCAGAAAATTGCAGATGGCAGCTGTGGGGCTCTGCTGGTGATTCTCTGTAGCTGGATGATGGTGTCCACTCGTGCCTTGAGACTAGGCTCCGCGCATTAGACTCTGCTGCCCCCTTGTGGTAGAAAGACAGCTTTGATTTTAATGTGATTTACCAGTTCTTTTCTACAAAAATGCGGTATTGATAAAATACCGTCCTCCATACAACTAATTCCATTGAAATTGTGCTCTGCTGAACTAAATCTGCTTGTGTCATTTTTAGCTTACCACAATTGTTCTTAGCTACATTCACCTCAGTTTATAGGCAAGCAGTGAGCCAGCTCTGACTGATGAAACGTTCTCTAAAGTCCTCTCCCTCACATGTTCGTGTTCTTTCCATCTCAGGTCAAACAGGAAGAGCTGGAGGAGCTGAATAAGGAGCTGCGGCAGTGTAACCTGCAACAGTTTATTCAACAGACAGGTGTCCTGCCAGCACACACTCACTCACGCACGGAGCTTCAAGAGCAACTGGAGCAGTTAGAACTGGCACATCTTCTGCAGGATGGATATAGAAATGGAAGTAAGGAGACAAGCAAAAACCAGATCAACATGCTTTTAAATGATTTTGAATGGTTTGGCCCCTTAACATCTTTGTTTTTTTTCTTCTGCTTAAGGCAACGGTGTAACCTTAGTGGAATCACCACCTCGTCCCACTGCCAAACAGTTCCTGGGACATCCACGCAACCTGCAAAACCCTCTAGTGTCCAGTCTCAACCCCGAGGGTGTGTATGTGTGAGACCCTGCTGCTTCCCACGTCCACCCTGCTCCTCTCCTCTCCTGCCCTGCCCGTACCCCGTACCCTGGTCCCAGGGCCCCTTAGCCCTCATACATTTTAATATCCCAGCTCGATTGGGTTTAAGGCTGTTTCTGGTGTTGGGCAGTCGAAGCATCTGTATGGTGGAGGTCCTTGCTCCTTCTCAACTGCTTCCTTGTGCTCTTCCAGTCATAGCTGAAAGACCTCTTCTCCGCACCTAACACCCAGCCTCTTTCTGACTCCCCCTCCCTAATCTTGTGTTGCCGTTTTTCAAGAGTCAATTTCACATTCTCACATTCCTTTTTCTGACACGTTCTGAATGCTTCAATTCTGCAAGTCTTTCTATCCTTTCATGTTATCTCTCCTCCCCGTACTGATCTCTTATGGCTGTTTTGGTTTTGCCATGCTGCATCTGGGAGCTTGCCCTTACTCCTCCATCTCTCTGGTACAGCGTGGCCTTCCCACCCGCAAGTCAACAACCGTCTCCCACCAGCTGCTTTATTACCATATAACACATCAATCGCACTGGGAATGACTGTAGCAGACATTCTGACTGTAGTGCTGTTTTTTTTATACAATGATATGAAAAGATATGGACCAATGTCATTTCAGTTTGCCTTTTTATGTATGGATACTAAATGGAAAGACGTATCTATACAATGCCTTGTATTTTGGTAACTTCCAAAGAGCAAGAGCCTTTCATGGAGGGCTCTGCAAAGATGTGTTGCACTGTCCCATTCTCTTCCTGTGTGAAGCCCTGAGCCCTGTCTGCCTACTGAGAAATGTGTCTTTCTGGTCTTTTTTTCTGCTCATCTTAAAGTTAGTGGGACTTATTGTGGCTTTTAACATTTGCCAGCTTAATCTTGCAAAGCACCATACTAAAAGAAGGGATGCATTTCCAAGGTTGTGGCATGGGGCCATGGTATGTTAGGTTAATCTTATTTTTCTTTTCTTCTGTTGTGATAGATGTGCCTGTCTCCTATGCCGTCACCACACGCAACATTGAACCTGTCATCACTTACACTGTGTCTCAGTGTACTGTGTATTTAGGATGTGCTTACTCAACATAGACCTACAGTATATCGTACATTCAGCCATCAAAGAAGGCTGTTGTCGTATCCACTGATTATTTAACCTACACAAACCAGTATTTATTGTATCATAGCACTTAGCCTTTTGTATGTATGACCTAATATGATGCTGACAGGCAGTGTGAAGTGTGTTTGAGTGTGTGCTGTCCTTACTTTCTGCAGTGTGGTTTTCTTTGCGGGCTCATACGACCACTGATTGCTTGGAATCAAAATCTCTCCCTAAATGTTACTCTTGACTACAAGACCTCAATCAAAACCGCCGTGGGGAAAAGGAATTAAGCCGGAAAAACTAATGCATCTTCACCCAGCTTGTTTCTTTAAGACGTGTGATATCTTGATTGCGCAGGTTTCTTCTCCAAACAAAGGGATCATCATCCCCGCTTATTTTTGTGTGTCTTGCAGTCCTGACATCCCGAGAGTCGGCATGGAGATAAAACATGGACCGCAGGGCCGAGGGAAACTTGTTCACTGTTCTGTCACCTTGACCTTTTATTTAACCCTTTTATTTGTAACGTGTTATCATTTCAATTATATACATACTGTATATACAGAAAACAAATATATTTACAGAGTTTTGCTACTATAAACACTGCAAAGTATCTGTATGAAATGTAAAGTAATTTTAGGAACGTTTTACCTAGAGCAATTATTACTATGTATTTAAATATAATTAAAAAAAATGTGCATTGTGTTTTAGATCATCTTTTGTGCAGTTATTGTCTGTTAGGGAAGTATACTTATTATAATGTTGATGCAGATGTTATGGGATTGGATATGTGTCTGTGAAGTAGCTGAAACATCCTGCAGGAGATGGTAAATGATCTGCGGTTATACATTGCATGCACACATGACGTTGAATCACAGTTGCCTCATTCACCCGTTCATCAACACATTCATACACCTATGGCACAGTCAGTCATGCGAGGTGCCAACCTGCTCATAGGGATCAATTAGAGGTCCGGTGTCTTGCTCATGGACGCCTCACTGTTGTCTTTAGCGGCGACTGAAACGGTGACCTTCCAGTTATTACATGGCCACTCTACCTCCCCAGCCATTCTGCCTATAAATATTTAACATGCCATGTATAGTTTCTAAAAATTACACCTCCATGTTGCTCCCATGTGTCGTGCGTGATGAATATATTATAGGCACTGAATTATACATACTCCCTTCATTGCTTATGATGCAGTGGGTCCGGTGATGCCGTAGGGTAATTTCTGAGCACTTTAAAGCGGTTATTCACAGGTGGTGGATGGGAGCTTCACACATGGGAGCTTCTCACGGAGCCTTCGTGGGTGCAAAGGGAAATGTGGCAAACATCCTGGAATCACATCTGTCGCTGTAAAGGCTGATGTAACGCAAGACTCGGGGTTAGCTGACTCGCAATGTACAGTGCCGTGAATAAGTCCTAGGCCACCGTCGGGGTTGTTGCTTTAGCAAGCAGGTTTATTTCTCTGTCCCATTTATAGGATACCACAAGAAAATACAGGAAATATGTACAATTACCACAACAAATAGAAGAACACAATGGCTTCCATAGGCTGACGTCAAACCAAAATGAAGGTCTATCAGTAAGAGACTTTTTATGACTTCAAATGAAACTCAATACACAGATTGGTGCAGTAAATGTAATATTGTCCACCCAAAAGTTAGATGTAAAATGTGAAGGGACCTCATGCTAAATTTAAATTTAGCCTACAGCATCTTTTCTCTGATTCTAATTTTTTTTTTTAAAGGTACACATTTCCTTTTTGTTTTTATATCTTGATACAGACTGAAAAATAAATAGATATGCTCATTACAACCTTGCTAAAACAAAACTGATGTTGGCCTTAGACTTTTGCACAGTTCTGCAAATTGTGCTAGATTTACATTTTTTTTGTTTATGTTCATTCTATTAGTTTAAGGAATTACATCTTTTTATAAGCTTCAAAAATAATCTGATTGCGTAAAATCATCGCCCCGTCAGGGTCAGAGTGTTCTGTCGCTATATCTCTTCATCAAAGGGAAGATGACCGCACATTGACCTCAGTGATTTTATGAATGATTTCTCTCAGCAGCCTTGAGACCCAAATGTGGTCAAAACATTGGTCCTATGGTTGAATCATCAGAGCTCAGTGTCCAATTAGCTCGACCAGAACCTAGATCCATGCGAAATAACGGACGCTCTGCCACGCTCGATGAAAATCACCCTGCTGCGATTGGACAAACACACAATTGCACAACTGTGGGCTTCTGTACAACAGTGTTCCTTTTCCTCCACCCCTTTCCTGTTTGTTTACCCAGGAGAGAAAACGTGCTGACCGTCGCACACACTGATTGATGTGAGCTTCGCCTGTGCTCTGGCTAAACGGGGGACTTTAAATACGCTCACCTGCTGTCACTTGCCAGATGAAATTCCAATCAAAGCTGTTTTCCTTTCCATTCCCATGTGCATGTGAACGGACATCGAGCCTCCCAAAAACATTATTTCGCCTTCATGCCAATGTTGTTAACTTCTGACTGTTTTGAGTTAAGAACAAACACATGAGAGTCACTTTAGATATTATGATTACTTCTTAATAATTGGATTATAGTGACAAGACATAGAGCCGTCTGCCTTGATAGGGATTACATAATCTCCAAATCCTTGTGTGGTTCTCACTGTCTGGACAAGATCACAGTCTGGCGCAACACTGACTCCCACCTGTGGACAAGATGGACACTGCAAGGCATAAACACGCACGATCAGCCGCTCAATGGCTTTCCTTTCAAATTTCCTACCATCTTTTACGGTCATATATAAATTTGTTGAATATAATCCCTGGTGTTTTTAGATATTTAAAAATCATTGCATTACTTTTAAGATCCCTCAAATGTGAGCATTTATCTTGACCAACAGACTAGTGTCAAACGGCCATGAAGACACACTGCCTACAAACTGGAGTGTATCCATGCTCACCCAACTACATATCTAAACCCAAATCTGGGACTCCAATCTCATAAACAGGACATTAACAGATTACGATGATGTGTCAGGATGCCACGCTGAGGGAACGACATGTTGCTCATACAATGGCACTCCACATCCACACCACTCAGATCTACACTGGACCGTAAAAAGTGCACGTAAACCTGACCGTTTGACCACTTTTGGATAGAGATGTACAGCAGACGGTGGGTATCTGGGCACGCGCTGTGCCTCCGTCACGTGGGTTGGAGCGAGCATCTGCACGTTCACATTATGATGATGAATGGGACATAAGTTAATGAGTCTGACATACTGTAGTTATCTATTCCTCTGTGTCACAATCAATCAGTATGCACGGAGGGGAATAAAACATCTTCACCGACACCAGGAAATGCATCACACGGAGAGACAAAACAGCAAGATAGGCAATACCAGAGTTCATTTGCTTTACTTCTCACTTGAGGGACATACAGAATACACAAATCTCAAGGCATGTGCAGTGATGTGATTCACAAAAGCGCTGGAAAACTGCTTCTCCTGCTGTTATTTCCTGTATCAATTTTGTACTGCACTAGATATTCAGTGTCATTATGCTCATTTTACTGGGACGCTTTTCAAGAACGCCAGCAGAGCGTCTGACCTCAACCACGTTTTTTTCCTGGGATGTTGTCTGAATCGCTGAAGCTGAAAGTGAAACGAGACACTCACCAGCGGCCTCGACAGTAGGTGACATTAAGAGAGGTCGGCTCTATAGCAGTCAATGCACAAGCTCCTAAATAAAGTACAGTATGAGAACACAGGAGGAAGTAGGCTACAGTACACATGGAGACCACTGGGCAGGCAGTCATGTGGAGCAGGCCTATCCCTGTAACGTGTGAGGAGGACATGATCACGGGCTGTCTGCTCCTCTGAGGTTGGTCTCCCGTCCTGGATGATCCAAACACGAGTGGGTAGTATTCCCAAAACCAGGTTAGCCGCTGTCACACGCACAGTGGAACTGGCAACTGGCGCAATGTGCGTTAGTCAGTGGCTCACCTGCTTTTAGATCCGAGCCGTGGCAAAAACACGCACGCACACTTTTCCGTATAACACAAGGAGACGCTGTGTAGCAAAACAGTCATAAAAGAACACATCATAAAACACGATGAGAAGTGGTGGTATCTATTCACATGACTTACACTCGGACAACACCGTCCAGACAACAAATATAGGAAGCGATACAGTTAAAGTTACTTTGTCTTGAACAGTCACAACCTGTTCTACTTGAATTATGGATTACAGCTGTCTTAAGAGAACACGATGCATGAATCTGCTTCCCGAAATAAATATATATATGTATATATATATATTTATATATATATAATGCTTGTAATGAACAAGAAATATCAAGAATTAAATTACAAATTGTAAACAATTTGCAGAAATATTAAACGTGATGAAATCTAGGATGTGGCCTATTCATCATTATATAGAATAAAGAATAGGTGGAGATAAAGGCAGCTACTTACCAGTCCCAAGTTTTCTTTTGGATTTTTTTTTTAAGAAGGTAAAACGTATATTCGGCCAATGGCAGCATGTCTACAATCTTCCCAAACACCCAACTTTTTTTTCTCTACCACAAATCACGGCGCACGTTTAAAGTTAGGTGCATGAAAAGGATATAGGGGAGCCTCCACCGACGCTGAAGTTGAGCTCACTTGCACCACCTCTACCCAGCCCACTCCCCTGCATCTGCAACCCGACCTGGTTATGCTAATGAGAGCTAACTGGCATCGCGCTCAGCCAATCGGCTTGCCCGTTGGGGTTGCATGGCCCGCCCAAAATATGGCACTGACAAATTACGCCCTAGAGAAGGCGGGCTTTAGGCGACCAGGGGTTAGGTTCATCTTCAGAGTTATAGTTGGGGTGCGGCGCGTTCAGATTTGCACGTCGTACATTAGGACCAAACCATTCGGCCGATAACCGTCCCACGCCCCGACCGACTGTTCATCGCGAACGTCGCTGGCTTTCGGGTTTTCCCATCCTCAAATCGACGCCAGGCTATTCTTTGGCCGCCATTGTCGGTGGGATATGTGCATTTAAAGGCGGTTCGAGAAAGGACACCCCCGTCCCCGCCGCGTGGAGTGGTTGAACTCGGCTTGCTTGTGTACAGTGTTGCCATGAGCAGAGTGAGGCTGTGCACGTACGAAGGATGCAGCGCGACAGCCTGATCTCATGTTGACGAGGATGATGATGAACACTCAATTATTTACCGAGTAGCTGTAGGACTTCCTCATACCCCGAACAAATTGCACAACACTTCACTTGTGACAGTTTGAATTTAAATTTGGGAACCTGTCACCTGCATTTCAGCGCTTGAAATTAATTTAATTTATAATTGAACACGTTAAATGTGATTATTATGTCTGCACTTTTAAAAAAAAAAATCAGGACACGAAAAAATATTACATAGGAATTAACATAATATAGACGTGAGCGCAAAAAAAAATGAATAAAATAAAATAACTAGGTTGATTCCCTTTGAACCCTGGGTCAGATATTGTGTTCTCACACAATATTTCGTCCATGGCCGGGGTCTTCACTCCATCATTGTACTGATGGCCAGTTTTTGACTGTTATACCTCCTGTGGGATTATTCACAGCTAGGATACACATAACCCCATGACATCAAGTAGCAAATCAGGATTACACTGTATTACGTAACAGATTACTCTCTAATTAGTTGCCACTGGGGGGCGACAGTGACACGTCGTTCCTTGCTGAGGCGCTGGTAAACGTCTCAATGATAAGGTGACTGTGAGCTGCTGCATGAAATGCGCAAACTTGCGAACGTGAGATGGTGCTCTGTGTCCTTAGAACTAAAATGAAATATTTTACTGAATGTGGGTAACATCCTGAGTTTCCTCAATATTATATTTTCCCCTCACTGTTTTGTTCAGAATTTCATTTTATTGTCCATTTTCCCCACCATATTTCAAGTCAGACATCTATCAAAAAGCAATTCTGACCTTTCAAAAAATAAATAAATAAACAACTAAAATGCAGGCATGGCCTAGCAAATTTCAAAAAAAAGTTTTTTCCCAGATTGGATATTTCCAGGTTTCAAGGGAAGCCAGCGAGAAAAAGGACAAAAAAGTAATTAAAACGTCTTTATTGTAATGACATGACATGTGTTAACTGGTCGATCAAAAACACACTTTTTTCAGGGCAATAATACAACCAGGACGTTTCCTACAGAAAAGGCATGCACATTGGATTGATTTCAATACAGGAATAACAACAACAACAACAACAACAACAATAATAATAATAATAATAATAATAATAAGAAGAAGAAGAAGAAGAAGAAGAAGAAGAAGAAGAAAGACACAGAGAGAGAAAGCTGTATTTTCATGTTGGTAAAATGCCTTGCCAGATCTTCCACATGCCCATGCAACAAACTGCTAGTTGTCTCAGAGTATAACGTGCATATAGAGGCAGCAATCTCCACTCCTGTGCATGCACATGCGCCACCACCACCTATGACAACACACTCTGTGATCAGTCCCTGAGCAAAATAAACAACCTATCCTGCAAGCTGGAAACCTGGGCATCGAGAAAGCAAGGTCAGGTTACTTCATGAATCAAATTCTCCACAAATCAAAACACTGAAATTCACTTCCTCATACTCTCTCCTGATAACAGTATCGCTAAGTAAATAAGTATATTATTGTAATGGACACGTCGTGCTAATTTGGACACTAAGTACCCCTGTCTCCATGACAACAATGTAAGCTCCTCCCAACCCTTGGTGGAGCCAGTAACCATGGAGACACAGACTTCAATTTGGAGTAAATTACAGTGCTGGGAACAGGCAGAGGCTAGATAGCAGACCTTTCACTGAAGAAGTATCAAGAAGTCTCAAGTGGGACTTGCTACAATTCAGCGCTTAAATGCCAGC
>CAAKHG010007075.1:9894-20936 GCA_901007715.1 Dactylopterus volitans
CAAATCCTGGTAGAAGCAGTAACGGAATGGAGGCTTGAGAGGTCCAATAGAAATATTCCTGTCAAAACAACTAATACCAAGAACCAAGTAATTGCAGTGATAGAGGCTGAACTGGGGACACAGCAAGAGTGCTTTGCACATGTAATAAATTTAGCTTACCAAAGGGAAATAGCAGTGAAGCAAATGGTCCTTCTTGGAATGATCTTTCTCGTTGAGAGGATCAGAAATGTGGTTTGTTATTTCCACCAAAGAACAAGATCCACTCACGTGCTTAAGACAAAGCAAGAAATGCTGCAGTTACCAACCCCTAAGCTCATACATGATGTCACAACGTTGTGAAACTCAACCTCTTACATATTAGAGTGTTATCTTGAGCAGCAGGCGGCTCGAAACTCAACATTGACAGACAAGACCCTGGAACAAATTTAAGACATTGTCACCCTGTCTGACCATGAAGATGATGATGATGATGATGATGATGATGATGATGATGATGATGGGAAAGCACCAAAGGAGGTCTTTCAGAGGCTCAAAGTCCTTAAAATGATCACAACACTGTTGAGCACAGAGACTACACCATCTGTGCCCCTTTTCCTATCTAAAATCAAGAATTCAAGAAATCCATGGCCTCAAGTCAGGAAGACAGCACCATCACTGAAACAATCAAGACTGCCATGATCGAGGACCTAAACCCAAGATATGAGACCACCATCATAGATGGACAGCGCTGGATCCGAGATTCAAGTCTTTGTCTCATCTGGATTCTGTCCTGCATCGGGGGACATAGAGTGATCTCACCACTGAGATTATGGTCACTGGTGTGGTAAAAAACAAAACTTTAAAAGTGAATTACTTAGATAATTGATATACTGCAGTATAGTCTTAGTCTGCAATATATATATCACAGTTATCATTTCTATTCAAGATAACATGTTATCAAATGTTATTGCCACCATTATGGTTTTGAAACTTGAAAATAATCAGTTTTTCTGCCAAGGTTTGCCAGCACCACTTAAAAGGAGGGGCATCCTACAAGGCACCAAGTGGTATGCCAGTGGTGGAAAAGCAATGAGAATGAATACCCTCTTATTGCCATGACAGCAAGACACTAGCCCGCTTTGCCTGGAACTTCAGTTCCTAGCGAGAAGGTGTTCTCTACAGCAGGGGACATAATGACTGCCCAGACCAGGGGTAGGCAACTGTACCATGAACAATGGATGCAGGTTTTCATTCCAACCAAGCAGGAGTGCACCCGATACAACAGGTGGCAGGAGCAGGAACACGCCTGATTCCGCTCGCCCAATCAACTGTCTTCACTCAGCTGATTTGCTGTGTCAGGTGTGCTCCTGCTTGGCTGGAATGAAAACCTGCACCCACACGGCTCTTTCATGGACCATTTGCCTACCCCTGGCCCAGACATTGTGGACATTGTAAACTCAGGTAAGTAAACTTTACATTTCCTTCCTGTTCCTTTTCTTTTTTATTTTTTCTACAGGAAGCTATCGAACATTAAATGCTAATTTTTCTAATTTAAAAATTGTGATTTTCTTCGTTTTTTTTTAATCTATCAAGTATTTATTGTGTTTTTGTTTATGTGGATGGTGACAGAAGCGATGGGGTTCTCTTACCTCATCATTCACTTAATTTTAACATTTCAGCACTGGATATATTATATTTTTTACGTTTTATACTTGTGAAATTTGATTCATTTCAATATGTCATAAGAGTATATTTAATTACGAGTCAACTTAAATGTTAGACCATTGTTAAAAGTTCCTTGCAGGTTTTAGGTAGAAAGTAAAGATATGTTTGCTTTCCTATTTTTTTTTTCTCATCTCATCTTCTTCCGCTTATCTGGGTGTGGGTTGCAGGAGCAGCAGAGGCCTCTTGTCCATTCCACATTGCACCATATTGTTAATATGGTTCCTCCTGCAGGTGGTGGGCTTGCTGGAGGATGTCTCTGCCTCGGGCTGAACATGACCAGCGCTCATGGGTAATGGCCCAGCCACCGGGCGTTAGCTGACAGACTGCTTCCCCAGGCCTGGTTTTTGTGATAAGATCCGAACCTTGAGTTTTATGATCTGTCACACACATAACTGCCATTCAGTGTGTACAGTATATAGTCATCTTTTGTATTTTCTCTGCAGTTTAAACAGCTACAAATTAAGCCCAATTCTGTACATGCATTGTCTCATGTATTGTGTTCTTTGTAGCACCTTAAACTATGTAAGATGCAAGTTTGGCCATTTGGTCTTATTATTATTATTATTATTTTTTTTTTTTTATTATTTTTTTTTTTTTACAAATTTGGGTCCAAAATAAGAATTTCTCCCATATGAAAACTGGAAGAGAAGATCATGCTGTCAGTTCTGGCTACCAAGACATACTTTATTTTGTGTGCTGAAATGTTTAGTAAATTTGGTACTGCCCTCAATAAGTCTAAGCAGGAGTAACTACATTTCTTTCTGATGATTGATTTTGCTTATATTTAGAGAATTTATCATTAATGCTGTATTGCGCACTTCAAAGAATTCTTTCTGCAAAAGGCTAAATTTTTCTAATTAATAAAATTCTAGTATGTGTTAAAAACAAAGAAAAGACCAAAGGCATTTTTGAAAAATATAAATGTAAACTTTAATTGCCAAAATTCCAGCAGTATGCAGAAGAATAAGTTTTACCTGGATTTATTATTTGGCTGCAGCCCCACCCAAGGCCTTATTGACAGCACAGGTTTTTTTTCTGGAGTCATTGAAATTTGTTATTTGGTTTTCCTCCACTATTAAAAAATAAAATAATAAATAAATCATGCTTAGGTCATATAAACATAGCCGCTACTCCACAAACCTGTAAATATGGCAGCTTTATCATAAGACAGCTTGTAAACATAAATGCCCAAAAATGTCTCTCCAGGTTCAACGTGGCTGAGATGAGATAATACTTTATTGTCTGTATCAAAATAAAAATAAAAAAGATGGTTGAGTGAGAGCACACGTGTGCGTTGCGGACATCAGAAGTCATTTTTTTTGCAAGTAAAAAATATACAGCTTTATTTCCTGTTATTCAACAATTCTAAAAACAGGAGAAAGGGGAGTTGGAACAGAAGGTTAATATCTGGTGAGAGTGTCTGTGTCTCAGTGGCGTCATCTCGGGTGCTGCACATCAAGTCCGAATGAGCACTGACCCAGTGATGCTCCGGGGTGCGGCGCTGTCCAGGTGTTCTCTATCATGGCCTTGAAGCGCTTCCTCCACTCGACCCATCCTCCACATATGACGTGGTAGCCTCTCATCGTGAACAAGAACAAAATCTCCAACCTTAAATGAGGTTGACTTAATACTTTTGGTGCAGTGAGCGCAGATATTCTGTTTTCCATCTGTTCCAAAACTCACCCACCAGTTTGCGGCGGTAGTTCCAGCGCCTTGTCAGTTGCTCTCCATCCACCTTCCTAATGACTATAACCTGAACAGGCTGCGAGTGTTAAGTGGTTATTCTTTCTCCAATCAGAAAATGAGCAGGGGTACCTCAAATGGCTAAGTTTCTGTAATGTGATCTCGTGGTAATAGTCCAAAGGGTTGTTAGCAAGCCTTAACTTTGCCTTTGCGACATATCAGACATTTGTCTATGACTTTCTTTGTAGTTTGTCTGCCTCTTGCAAGCCAATACATTTTTTCTGACTTGGGTCAAAGTGTCCTTTAGACCAGAGTGCATTACGTCATGGGACTCTTTTATTAAAAGCTCAGAAAACATGTCCTCTCATGGCAGAATCCATGGATATTTTTGGCCGTAAGCCCAGTTTGTTTTTTGCAGTCAGCCTCCAACTCGCATTAATTTTTCTTCATCTGAAAAGGTTTCCGGGTAACAATTTTTGATGTTCTGTCCAATTTCCTCTTTGTTTCCAGTCATCTCATTTCCTTGGGGAAATATTTCATTTGTGTCAGCCTGATCCAGTATTTTTCTGCTACTTCAATCCTCGAATGCAAAGCTCTCCTTGCTGTTTTTATGTGTTATGTAAATTGTGCAAAAAATCTCTTTGCCCATGCAGTTGCTCTAAGCAAGTTATTTACACTGCTATAATTTTTCAGATTCAGAATGGGTTCAGTTACAAAACAAACATCCTCTCCATCTTCTGTTATTTGATTTTGAGTAATAACGCGTGAACACGGGTGAGTGAGCGATCAAGTGAGCGAGCAAGTGGGCATATGTTAGCTATGAATGTTTGACAATGGGAAAGATTTAGAGTTGAAGTGAGGGGGCACAGCGGCACCACAGCAACCCCTCATCAGCTAGGCCAAGACCTCAGCAACCAGAGCACCCTGTGGCTTCCACAGAACAAGCTGAACCCAAGGTCAAATGGCATGGGGCTGCTATGCAATCCCTACCAAGGAGAGCCAGCAGAGGGTCACAGAGGGTCACAGAGGGCCACAGAGGGCCCTTCTGACCCCGGCCAGAGACAGGTCCACAGCAGGATGGGAGAGAGCAGAATCCTAGCCTGGCCAGGGTTCTACACTTCTAAGCGCAAGCGAAGCCCACGGCCCCAAGAACCCGCCTGCCAGGGCCAACCCAGACCCCGAACAAGAAGCCCGCCACTCCAAGGAGGCAAGACCCCCCCAAAGGACGCCCACACTGAGGGGCCAGAAAGAGGTCCAGTGCAGGGGGCCAAGGAGGGTGGCCCCAAAGCCAGGGAGCTTAGTTGACAGACCTGTTGGTAAACCAAAACAAAAAAACAGCAAGGCCTAAGGCCCACCGCTATTCTATGAACTGGTGCAATCCCTGGTGACGGGCCCATGAAACCCCGGGGACACCTAAGCCAACCCCGACAGCCGGGGCGAGACGCCTCACAACACTGCACACCACGGCACGCCACCGCATGCCACCAGCGTTCCTCCAGGATAGGACAGCGGAACCCCTCAGGCCGCAGATCTCTACCACCCCGCCCAAGGAGGAGAAACAACAGGGTCTGAATAGAAAAGGGTGCCCCGCCCCCACATACCCTCTACCCCTAGCCCAAGACCCACCCAGCCCAGCTTAAACCTGAGTATCCAATCCATTCGGTAGCATGGTACTGTTGTGGCTTGTGTTATTGTGGAGCGATAACCTAGCATAGACAACAAGCAAGTTACTCACCAGGTTGTTGAAGTGCCTCTGCTATTTTTAATCAACGTTTTTCATTTTTGACTGTCATGGTATTCTTTTGAGGAAATGTCAAAAAGGCATGGGTATTGGTGCCACAGCTCAACTAATGGTTCTTCTGTTTTGCTATTCCACCTGACAGCAGCATCACTCTCCCTCTTCACCATGTTTTGAGCACTCTGTCATCCTATTGGCCAACACCGAGGACCACGTCATAGGAGATCTCAAACCAGGTAGGACAACACAAAAAATTCTAACATATTTCATTGTGGAGCGGCCCATACACAACATCACTGCTCTTCAATTATGTTACATGATTTGTCTGTTAGTCATGTCCAACTTTGATAATCGGGCAAAACACCATTTGTCAACTGTTATACCTAGAATGTTTTTGTTTGTTTGATCAACAATGTGTGTCCATTCACACAACTGGTGCAAAACTTCAGCTTAAGCATCCCGATGCTTTTGTAGCTATTGCTGATGACTTTTATCATCTTATCACACTAGACAAAAATATTACCAGCTTTGCCCCTGCATTTTTACTGCCCCACAAGAGACAAGAAGACATTGGATATCATGTATGAAAATGTAATGGATGCATAGAGTGCCACTTTCTTTCCCCCATTGGCAGACCTGATCAGAACACAGTCCTGCTGACAAAAAAATGTCCCCCAATGTCCAGCGGCAGCCTGTCTCCACAAGGACCGTGTGGAAATAGATTCTGGTGGCCAATGAGGCACTGGTGATTTGATTGTACCCCCTTGAATGTGCTTGGCGAGACACATATAGACACATGTTGCCATTACAGCTTGCTGTGTTCTGGTAGGGGAGGAGCATTGGAGCCTGTGACACGAACAAACTTGCGCCAATAATAAAAATTCACGAATTAAGAAGACCGTTGCCATAATCAACTACAAACCAGACACCTTTGGGATTGTGGTTGAGAGGAGGACACTGAACTATTTTTCACGAGGAATGATTCTGACCAGCGTCTCCGCCACCTACAGACAGAAGAGCACTTTCTCTAACATACAGGTTCAGTTTTGTTGCCACTGAGACCAACACATGACTACGCAGTCAGTCAGTCAGTCAGTCAGTCAGTCTGTCTGTTGTATGTCTTATTTAGAGGTATAATTTCAAGTATAATAAGACAACATGAACTATCATGGTAGTCAATACCATGTAATACAATATCATGTGGGTGTGACATATTCCGATGTCAATGTCGTCACTGTTACTGTCTGTTAGCAGGAACAAAAATGACACCTCAAACACTCCATTTAACTCCTGTAAGTTGCCCATGTGCAACAACTACTTGTAAGGAAAGTAAGGGACAATATAGAGAATTGTTTCTCAAATGACCCCTTAAGGTACATTGACGTACGTGAGATTTTTAAATGAAAAATTAAATATAGAATCCATGCAAAATCCTTTAAAAGAATTATATAGTAAATATATAAATTAACACTAAACATAAATGAACAGTCAGAAATTTAATATTATATTCCTTATTCAATGTCATTACTCTTTAAAAATAAGGAATCTCCTGACCTCCCCACCCTCCAGAATTGTTTGACCCAGTTACTTGTTGCATTGAAAATTAAAAAAGGAATTACAGTTGAAACATTACAGCAATGCTGCTGACATGGAGAAACAATTGTTAAAGAAAGTGAAACCAGATCTGTCAAAATTCCATCAGTATACAGAAGAATATGTTTTAATTGGATTTACATTATTGAATTTCAGCCCCACCCAAGGCCTTATGTTTTTTTCCGTGGGGAAAAATTGGCTAACAGCAGCATGACACCATTGCAGCTCCAGCAACATCTAAACACAAAAAACAGGTGTCATGAAATTGTACTCTAGTTTAGCCAATCACAATCACTTATGCAGTTGTCCCGCCCCCTTCCCTCTCTCCTCTGTGGCTGAGAGAGCCTGGTCTGATCACTCAGAAGAAAACAGCTTCAATGAGTTTGGTTATAGTAACATACCACATTTTACCACATTTGTCAGTATTTTTTTTGATTACTGATTACTGAAAAAAATAATGTTTATTTGCAATGAGGTTATTTTCCATCACTGATAATTAAGTTCATGATTTCATGTTGAGAACAAATCCTTATTAGCTTTGATAAATGAAGTTTAGCTGATAAAGAACAAGTCCATGTTGAACTCTGCAGGTTCTATATTTTTTAGATTGTGCAATTTTTTGTATTTTTTACTTGATATTGTGCAGTATTTTATATTGTGCTGTTTTTTTTTTGTTTTTGTTTTTTTGAAGTAGGCAGATTTTAGTTTAAGGATCACAGATTTTCAGCAATAGAGTTCCTTTATTATCATACAGTATGACCTGCTTATACATTTGATACCATATTGTATAACATGTTCTATGTTTATATACGGGGCGACGTGGTGGTGCGGTGGTTAGCACTGTTGCCTCGTAGCAAGAAGGTTGCAGGTTCTCCCTGTGTCTGCGTGGATTCTCTCCGGGTACTCTGGCTTCCTCCCACCTTTGCGTGCGAGTGCGAGTGGTTGTCTGTCCTTCATGTGATCGGCTCCAGCACAACCGCAACCCGTAACCGGAATAAGCGGAAGACAATGAGATGAGATGAGATGAGATGAGATGTTTATATACACTGATACTTGTCAGTGTTTTTTTTCTGGCAGTATTTGTTGTCAGCCTTGGGAAAACCTGAAACAATGGTTTAATAAATGAGGTAATTTTACTTATGCTGTCTTTGTTATTTTTACCCCTGAATGAGAGGGAACCTCTTGATAGATTCATTTTTTTAAAGGTGCAATCACTTGTTCATTGCAGTAGTTACGTGCCATAATATATGTGTGAAAAGGAGGCAACTTTAGATTAGGGAACATGTGTTGGTTAATAAGCATCCCACTACCAGTGAATTAGTAATGATTGAGAAGTCACTTTAGTGTGGGGAACATATTCTATGTAACAAAGACATAATTTAGAGTTATTTGGAAACTATTAACACTTTTTTTTACGTTTTGTTATGTAAGAACAGACCATATTTATTGTTAGTGAGGCAGAATAACTATTCTTGTGGTACTACCACCTTATAAAGTCCATACTAAGCAACACATATTGCATTTGTAATTCATAAACAATAACTTCCTTACTTACCACTAATAAGCAATAATTCTGAGGTTATTAAGGGAAAACCTTTTGTTTGACCTGAAGGTCAAGCAGAAATTATATATGTATTTATTTGCACATAGAGCAGGAAAGTGAGATTTGGTAACAAGTAGGTCATTTGAAACAAAGCGTGTGGGAGGGGAGGGGGTTGAGGAGTGGTGAGTGGGGGGTAGAGTAAGGGGAGAGAGAGGCAGGAATATAAGAAAAGAACATATAAATTTATAAAAAGATATATTGTCATTATCGCCATCATCACAATTAGGATCAATTAGGATGCTGGGCAGGATCATAGAAGCAGGATACGGCTACTGCCAGATCCAGACTGGGAAGAGAGCACATAACAAAAAGAGAAAGACGATGGAGAGCAACAGACAGAATGCATTCTCACCAAAACATAGGTGGGTAGAGTGGCCAAAAGTTGTACTGTTATTTTGTTAAAATAAAAACTCAAGTAGGAGCCATTAGAATAACTACAGTTGTACTTGAGTTCGAGCACAAACATTGTCTTGTGCCCATAGGGCCACTCTCCAAAAGCAAGGAGGGCGAAGCCGATGATGGCTCCCATGGGAAGACACTCCATTCTCTGTCTGTCTTTGTTTGATTATTTACAAGTTAAAGGCCACACGAAATGATGCATTTTGTCCCAAAGGGAAGACATCACATGAAGTTCTTCTGAATCAGGGATAATTACCTGCAATTACTCCAACTGTGGAAATAAATATTTTGACAAAAACATTATGCAAGACTATATATTTACAAAAGGTGAAAGCTGTACAAGTACAATTCTAAATGTAAAAGATTTTATATAAATATAAAACCAAACAAGTAAATTTTCAAGAATTGGGTTCTGCAGACTACTGCAGGCACTTCCATCACATGAACATTCCCAGAAGACAAAGTACACTTTGAGGAACTCAGCACTCAGAATTTTGATGGAAGGAATCAGGGACTCTATTTAGAACCTGTTCCAGGTGCTAAAAAGTGGGGCACAGGAAGGCAGCCAAATGTCAAGAACCTCAGAAAAAAAAAGTTGTAAATACTGGAAGACCAAGGTTATAGCAAAAGGGCTAAACTATATGCTCTGTTATTCTTGGTGGACCCTGTGAGACCCACAAGAAAAATACCTCTCCCACTAGGGTCAAGGGGAAAAAAAGCTAGGAACAGAAGTTGGCAGTAGTTTATAAAATAGCTGGCTGGAACATTCTCCTTAGCAGCCATCTATAGAGTTGATGCACTTACATATAGGGCCTTGTGTGATAGTACCTGTAAACTCACAGAATAGGTAGTTTGTTTCATTCAACAGCTCATAATAATGTGAAGGTCAAGAGTGTATTAGAATTCGGGATCCCACAGAACCCAAAGCGTCATGGAGGCGATCAGTTTTAACTTCGTGGCTGATAGGAGTGCAGTCAAAAAAAATTAACTGCAGGTGCCAGGATTTAAACAAGCATAATAACAAGACAGTCTGGTGTTTGATATGTAACTTCATCAACACGCTTCATGGTGTACATGAGACACATGGACGCTGATATGGAGAAATGCGAAGTTCCTCTTCTCCAGGAGGAGGATTGGCAGGAGTGCATCCCTAATTATGTCAATGATATGCGCGCTTGAGAGGGCAATAGTTAGCACATGTATTGCAGGACCAGGCCATAATGGTCACCTGTCATTCTGAACAGGATAAGGAAAATAGTCAAAGCTCTAGTGTAAAATTGAGCTGTCAGTCATTACTGGTACTGGAATAGTACACGCAATTAGACTACATTCATTACAGTACAAAACTTGTCATATGCAATGTGAGTAATCACATCATTTCTTGCAGAATGTAACTCCGGGTTCCATAAGTGTAGCCCTATTTTCAATACATATGTGCTGGCGCGGCTTAGCTCAGTTTTACTTTGTTAGTCAACCCAGCATGGCAGGGATATGCATCTCCATTACAGAAGGGCCGCCCAGTTGAAGGTGTGTCCTTTAAACTGTTGACATGCTATAAGCAGCAGGATGAATGATCGCTGTGACAAAAGGTCAAATGAGTGGCTGTGAAATGGTGGATAATGCATATCTATTAACTATTAATGCTTCATAACACAGCCTGGTGTGATTTCATTATGCAAATCCACAACATTCATTATGCAAATCCACAACAATGAAGACGCAAAATCATTAAATGTTTAATGAAGCAATTATTTAAATCCCATTCAGCTGAAAGTGAAAGAAAAAGTACAATAAACCAAGGTTAATTGGCTACTCTAAATTGTGTGCATGCGAGTGTGAGTGGTTGTCTGTCCTTCATGTGGCCCTGCGATGAGCTGGCGACTCTCTCCAAAGAACTCCTCTAACAATCCGCGCACCAACATCCACAGGATTTTCTAAGAATGGGCAGGGCATTTTCCAAGAGAGCTGATTGGTTAGGAGGTGGGGTTTTTATACACGTTGATCTCTTATCTAGAACATAACCTGCTCCGGAGCAGGTTAGCCGTTCAGCGTAAGCTGCCATGGTGATTTACCCTGGTAAGAAGTGAACCAGCATCGTAGGACGGAAAACCCAAGGTTAACCCTGAAGTTACCTCAATAAGAGAAATCCAGCTTTGTAGTACAGGCCTCTGGTGTGTTTGCATGTATGTGAGGGTGTGTGTACCTGAGGGGAGAGAAACTGAGGCACTTGAGCACGTAGACTAGGCTGAGAGGAGCTGAGAGGCGGCACTGGCGGCTGAGGAGGCGGCTGAGGCTGCTGCATGGCCCGGGCTTGTGCTGCTC
>CAAKHG010007081.1:3453-10953 GCA_901007715.1 Dactylopterus volitans
TAAGTGGGAGGATGTTGGCGCCGTGAGTGGACTCTCACATGGAAATGAGACGAGAGAGACAGAGAGAGAGAGAGAGAAATGTGTTGCTGGCAGGAAATAAATTGGCAGATTGTATTTATGTGTTATCTTCTATAAGACTCATACACACAGACACACAAACACGTACTGATGGTGGAAGTTTAAAAAAAACTGCAATAGTCTCTGGAGTTTAAGTTGGTAATCAACCAGGAATTTTTTGATTATGAGATGGCGACTCTGTCTCCTGAGCCCAGTCAGTCTCAACTTAAAGGGATAGTTCACCCGAAAATGAAAAATCACTCATCCTCTGTTCACCACGATGCCTCTCTAGAGGTGTCAGGGGTTAGCAGTACAACAAAAACAACAGCCACTTTTTATTCATTTTTTTTTTTAAATATCAAAAATGTAAAATTTGTCCCTGCTGCTCCTGTGGTATCATCTGAGTGTCTGTGAGCCATAACATTTAAAATTGCTGCAAAATGGCATCATTTACGCTATGTTTTTAGCCAAAATGTAGCTCTTACGTTATGAGCCTCCAGCCACCTGCGTGACTGTGAATGCAGCTGTTAGCTGGGAACATTAAAGCTAAATTTGGGCTAAAATCGTGGTGGAAATGATACTGTTTCATGGCAAATTTGAATGTTGCAGCTTGCGGACACTCGGATGACATCAAAGGAGCAGTATGGACACATTTTATGTGTTTTATCGATAAATATATATATATTTTTTTTACATCTTGCCAGGTCTTGCCAGGTTGCCATTTACTTAAGTCGCATTTGGATGCCATGTTCTTTTCTCATACTCCAAAATAGTTGTGTGGACTCAAACACCCTTGCCCCAACCACTCCAGTGGCATAGTCGTGAGTTCACAATGAAAGAATCTTCATTATTTTGGGTGAACTATCCCTTTTAACGCCATTAATCACAAAAGCAAAAAAGCCCAAAGCGGCAATTTCTGCAAGCCAGTGTCTTTTCTCTGCCAAAGATCTGTAATTTAAATGGACTGCGTGTTTTTATGGTTCAAAAGGTCCAGCAGATTATGTTCCATCATTGAGACAGTCTGAGGCGGATGCAGTGACCACAGGGTTGGAATAAATGGATTCTCTTGTCCCAATGTCCTTGCACAGGACATTGAAAACTGCCCTCCATGGATAGACCAGTGCCTGGCAACACAATTAGAGTGCCGGTAAATAAGAAGAAACTTGTAGAGTCCTTTGGATAAATGCAGTCCATTCACTTGTATCAGTGTTTCACCATTTGAATAAAGTAGCCTTTGAGGAAAGTAGGTGAAAAAGTCGTTAAATCACCTGTAATCTCTACATGTCTGTAGGGCTGCAACTAACGACTATTTTAATAGTCGACTAGTCTTCGACTATTGAAACTATTAGTCAACTAATTGAATAGATATAAGATATTTCTTAAATTTAGCATGAGGTTGCTTTAATTATGTGGCAATATCTTACTGAGGTGAGCCAGACTCCGACTCCCTTTCGTTCAACTGTCCGACGTGCTTTCTCCTCAGATGCTCGTGCATCACCGACGTGCTGCCGTAATAAGCAAGGTCTGCTTTGCAAACATTGTAAGTTATCTTTTTCGCCGTATCCAAGCTAAAATGTTCCCAAACCTTTGAAGTTTTTGTAGGTGTAGCTGTTGTACGCGCCGCCGCCATATTTGTATACCCAGCCGCTCAGCAGAGACGCTATTGCGCATGTGCGACTCTCGGCAGAGATTGAAATGAAGTTAGATGCCTCACTCCCCTGGAAAAACACATCTGCCGACCATTGTCGATAATTGCATTCATTGTCGATTATTTTCATTATCGATCTTAGTCGACAAAGTCAATGAATCGTTGCAGCCCTAAATGTCTGACATATTCAAACATGTAATATCCTCAGGCACGGGTTGTGTTTTGAACAATAACAGAGCTGCTCAATACTGTTGTTGTTTCTGTGCTTTGGGCCATAAATAGTGGGGTTACAGGGTTCACATTCAGGAAAAACTAAGCACATTTTGAATTCAAATTAGATTGTAGCGCCCTTTCACCCAGGCTCAAATTTTCCACAAAATAATTGAAAAGCTTTTAGAGTTCGTGTTTTTTTTTTTTTTTTCTGTGTGTGTGCGTGCGTGCGTGCATGCGTGTGTGTGCGGAAATGCTGAGTGGCCAATATTGATAAAGATTTGGTTCATCTGAGGTGTCCAACACAAACACCAAACACACACACCTTTAATTGCTTCCACTGTTTGGACATGAAAGCAGAAAAAGAGGAAAAAGAAAACGGGAAATAATAAGTATGGGAAGCTGTTATGTACTTTGTAGCATCAGTCTCTTCTGATATTACACGCAAACTGAGCTGAAAATTGCCTGCTTTTTGGAGGAGCGGGAGGGTTGTTTTTTTTTGCAGCTGAGGAGGTTCAAAGGTTGAGGCGACACATGAGGAGAAAAGTGGCCGGCAGGCAGCAGGAAAGATGAAGAATGAGTTTCTGTCCCATTCACAGAACAGTGGAGGTCTGTTTACGTGTCTCACTTCTTTCTCTGCTATTAATACTCTCGGAATTATTTCACACTGGACTTGCAAAGTTATTGCCTTTGTTCATTCTTTAGAAGCGCAGTGGATTTCAGCGGCAGTGGCTCAATACCTCCGCTGATCTCCATGAATGCAGCGCACCAGTCAATGGAATGTCAAACACACGCAGCTCTGCTTCCTCTTAACATCCTAACAGGTACAGCATACCGCTAATAAACATAACAGGAGGGGAAGAGAAACAGTTTCATCCTGGTGTGGTACGCTAAATGTGAATGTTGATGAACCTCCGGCATTTACCCCAATTTTGTCATGGACCTTTATTTGCATATGTGCACACGTTCAGCTGTTAAAGAGGCTTCCAGCTCTCCCCCTCGAACGTGAGTGAGCCGTGCCTGATGTGCAAAGCCAAACATCATTTAAGCTGACACCAGCATCTCTCCCATTGTTTCTTAAAATCTCCCTTCAACCTATTTTCTGTCTTCTCTCTTTTCATCCCATCAGTCTCTGCACCTTCATTGCACTTCTCCACAGTATAAAGACAATGACGCTGCGCAGGTGATAATTCTTCACACAGATCTGGGACAGAAGAAAAAAACAAAGAAGCCTTTTTGAAACAGACAAATCATATCTAATCTGCGGTGTGATCAGCACTTCATGTGAGTGTTATCCAGAAGGACACAAGATTAGCCTTCATCTCATGTAGACCCACGCTGACTCATATCTTGTCTCAAGTGTCAGGTCAGTGAGATCTGGAAGGACCTATGAGATCCATGAGGACCTCGGTTTTACGTGCAGCAGTGACGAATGTTCTCAGTTAAACATTAACACCTCTTGGTGCACAGCTGGAGAGAGAAGGCAGCAGCGGTTCAGTATAAAACACCTCCATCTAAATGTGCGGCGAGACCCGGAAACCAGCACCTGAACGTCTCATCTCGTACGAACGTTTGTGTAAAATTCATTGTTACAACCTGGAGCAAAGCAGCAGGACCTTTTATCTTAAACTTCTATTGTTGTTGTTGTTGAGGAGCCATTTGGGAAATATCCTGGTTAACTTCCGCAGCTGCAGCCTTTAGCTTGACCTTCTCGCGACATCACAGAGAATATTAATTTAAAAGCCCCCACACGGTAGTTGTGACACACAAACACACACCTCGCAGAACACTCTATCACAAAGCAATTCTTGCTGCACTTTCCTTCCCTCTTCATTTCATTTCTTTGTATAAACAGAATCATTAAATCCTCTGACATCTTAATTCTTCCCTGCTCGTCTTTATTCTCGCAGGCTTAAATTTTCGGTTTACTCTTGCAAAGTTCAAACCAATGAGCACACCTTTCTGCTCATTGCAACATTAAAATTGATTAGAAAACTCCATAAAAACTCATTGAGAACCAAAACAGCAATACAGAAACAACCTCTAGAGACTTTCTTTTCTCTGGTTTGAACACTCTTGTGCTCTTTTGCAGGAATCAAATGGGTGTGAGATGTTTTAGAGCTTTTATTCTGGGAGGCTGTTTCTCCTTCTAAATATAGATTGTTAAAATTATTGTAAAAGTGTTAACATGAAAATCTGAGACAAAGGCAGTGCTTCATGCAAACAGCAGTAAACTGTTTTTCAGGTGGTTAAGGACGAGAGTGGATGTTTGCTTGAGGAAACACATCCAGAAGCAGGGGGGTGGAGTCTGAACCAGAGGGACACTCGGGTCTAATCTATACTGCTTGCAAAATTCAGTTGACCGAACCCCCCCGGGGAATTTCGCAGTCTTAATGTTTTAAAATGAACTGAGGAATTTGTGTGCTTATAATTAGGCCTGGAGGCAGAGTGAACTCATCTCCTGAGAAACAACTTTCAAAATTCATCTAAATGCAACCCCGACAAATTACAACATAAAGTGACCTCCGCATGTCAGAAAACAAAATGAACTGAAATCTGTGGATGCAACAATTAATTGATGTCAAACTTTAAATCAATCGACAACAATTTGGATAAGTGTTGATTTGATTTTTTTGAGATGCAAATTTTTTCTGCTGCCTGTCTTTGACAGGAATCTGAACGCAAAAACAATGGTTAGCTGATTAGTCAAACTGGTAAAAAACAATAACATAAAATAAAATATTAAAAATAAGTGAATAAAATAAAATAAAATAAAATAAATCATATGTCCCAGTGCTGGACTGAAAACAAACGGTTGAAGAAAAATGGAGTCTTAACCAAGCCGGTGGAGCCGGTGACGTCTGACACGAGTTCAGGATTTGTGGCTGATGTGACAACCATGTTCAAACAGCTCTGAAGAGGTCTCTGTGGTCGCTCGTTTCTGGTTGGGTGATCAATTTTTCATCAATTTTAACAGTGAGTGAACATACATGCTCAAAGACTGAGGATAATCAGGCACCACTGTAAATTACTGGAATAGTCAAGACTCACGGAGGTAAGATTCTGCATGTTCAGGATGAAATCAAGAGAATCTTACATTTTGAGAAGTAACAAGTTTGTGACTCATACATCTGCAGCACCACTCCCCCATCCAAAGACATTTTTCACAATTCACCAGAAAAGATATCTTAATGGTTACTTTGACATTGTATCTCATGATTTTGTTTTTATTTAATTTTTTTGCATATTTCCTGAAAACAGCATGATGGAAAAGCTATTTCAAAGAGTGCTCAACGCTGTCTGGAATGTGATTTTTGGCAAGGAGATAATACTGCACACTGACTCTTAATTTGCATGTAATCAGAGCTTGTAAACCTTCTCCTTGGTGGTTGCTATTAAAATTCAGCATCTCCTATGCTCGTAGAAGAAGGTGAGAAGAAAGCATGCGAGGGGAGCTGGCGCGCCGCTGCTTGAGGATGATCGTGGTTAACGCCGCACACATGCTAATGTCCGGCGCCCTGAGAACATACTCGTCTGTTTTAAGGCTCTGGGCCCGTTTGATGCTTCACCTGAGTCTGATTTGCATAATTCCTGCCTTCAGAGTGACAGTTAGAAGGTTTCAGGTTGAGGCTGTGAGCTTGTGGCAGTCAGCAGTTTTGTCCCAGATGCACATCAGTGGCACTCTGCTGGCAAACATAAAAGACCAGCCCGGACCGATAATGGCCTGCTCGGGGACAGCCTTTGCACACACAATGAAACAAGAGAGGAGGTAAAACAGCTTTGACAATCTGAGCAAAAAGTGTTTAAAAAGTCAAGATTACTCTGCCTGCTGCTGATTTGTCAGTCGGGGAGCGCACGGGCTTATCGGCGCTGCCATTCGCTCTGCCTTTTGCCAACACAAACTCTTCAAAGTGAGCTGCAAAGTCTTTAGAAGATCAGATTGTGAGGCGAATGGCCGCAAGTCTGAAGCAGACGAGAGGAGATCCTTAAGACAGTTCCTTATCAAACATCTGCAAGCGTCTGACTGGCTCATGCTGTTCAGTTGCCGGATAAAATGTGATGAGAAGCTGGGGATGGGCGTTCTCGTGGACTCAGGACGGCGCCAGCTCCTTTATCCTTCTCTCGGGGAGCTGGAAACCCTGACCTCTGCTGTTGAGCGAGTGCTGCGCCGCCGAGCGAGGAGGCGGGTAATGCAGTAAACTGCTGCTTACACGTACCGGAACACACAACGAATCCGCAATGAGACGATACGACAAGCAATAAGCCAGCACAAAGACTTGTCGATGCAGGCATGTGCTCTGTTCCACAGCGGAACACTCTATAGTGCAAGTGATGGGGGTAAACATGCATTTGGCCTTTTGCACATCGCTAAAAAAAAAGCATATAAAGGCAGCATCTGAAATGAAAACTTTGCAGCAGCGTCATTCTGAGGGTCATTTGTCAATTGTCTGTCCTGCAAGATTTAGTCTCGGTCAGGAGTGTTAATGAAAAGCGGTGTTCAGTGGCAAAACTGAAGCCCTCAAGCACATATGACCACATGATTGGGTTTTACACCATGTAAAAATAATCTATAGTCAGTTGTTACACTCATTAATAAGTTCCAAACTGCCAAAGGGAGCAACCTTGGCACAAAAACTCGGGCTTCCATGGTAAAGCAGCGATGGAAAAAGTCACCATTACGGAGGTGAGTCAGACTTCAGTATGTGACAGACTTCATGGAGGATTCTTATTTTCTTTGCGGAAGCCAAACTTTGCATACATAGGCATAGCTCTGTTGGTAGAGTGGCTGTCTTGTAATTGGAGGGTTACTGGTATGATCCTCAGCTCCAGCAGAGACCATGTCCTTGAGCAAGGTACTGAATCCCTGATTGCTCCTGGTGAGCCAGTTGGCACCTTGCATCGCAGCACCCTGCCATCAGTGTATGGAAGTGTCTCAGATGTACTTCACTTTGGATAGAAGCGTCCGCTAAATGATTTGTAGATCCGCACACAGCACCAGCTGCAGTGGGGAAGGCATGACGTGCGGCAGCGATTCATGGTTTATGCCAGTACTTTGTGCAGCAACATATAGATGCTGAGACCTCTTAACGATTAAAATGCTGGCAACATAATGCTGCATCCAAAAATCACACACCAAATACAACGATATACTCGATATGCGTGGTATCATTCAGCATACGGAGGCCTGGACCAATGGGCATTGGTGAACACTTACACTTGAGTGTTACTGATGTGAGGCCAGAGCTGCCTTTATCGCCTCTGGTCTGCCATTGACATTAATATTGCATATGATTGTGAGATGTTTGTGCTGGCAAAGTGTTTAAATGCAGTAGTATTTCCCCATAAACAGCATGCACTTCATGCATGACTGCCTTCTGTGAATAAAGGCATAAAACCTCTCCACTGTAGGGCATCTCCCGCTTTAAGGTTTGCAACACTCACTACAGTTCAAGCGACAACAAAAGCCGAAAAAAACACGTTTTAATCGATCGAGATTAATCACAGTCAGCCATGTGACTGATTCATTAAACGCTTTAATCGACCAAAAGTCTGAATATTTTATTGGGATTCCAACTTCGAAGCAG
>CAAKHG010007081.1:15953-24405 GCA_901007715.1 Dactylopterus volitans
TAAAATAGTAGCAGTCAAAAGGAACTAACAGACCTCTCCTCACTTCCCCTCTGTTACTAACTAAGCTAATAACCAGCAGGTGCAGGTGATATTAATTATAACGCTATGCATTGATGACACACACACGCACACACACAGCCCAACTAGTTGCTCTGAAATGTATTTTATGAGTTTTATTCATAACATGCACCCAAAGCTAAGGATCTGATTTGTCCTGCATAAAAAAAGTTCTTGTTTGTTGATAATCCTTGCAAAGGGAATGTTTTGAATACATCATCCTGCTAGCATGAAAGAAGCATTTAGTCTGATCCCTGTTTTATAAGCGTGAGTCACTGCCATTGTTCCTGTCATTGAAAGAAATCTCATAAAGTTTAAGAGATATTTTTATATTTATTAGAAATAAAGTAAACTGTTGAAAAGTGCATTATGTCAGGGGCGCCCGTCGTGTGAAGCAAGTGCAACATTAGCAGGTCGTCTTGAAGTAGCCTGGCTTGTCAAATCCTAACGGTGGTGTCACAAAGGCGATTATCGAATCGCTGCGTGATGGAGGGTGATTGGACGAGTGGCGTCGGCACCATTTGACCAATCGCATGCATGGAGAAGGCGCAACAACCACATTCTCCGCTGAAGGACAAATCTTCCCTCACAAATGTGAGGAACAAAAAGAAACGGTGAGTGCAACAAAAGATGGGGAAAAAAAGCTGGCCAAAACATCACCCAATGTGTGGATGTGTGGGTTAACAAGCATATCAATAAAAATCACGTTATCGTTATCGTTAATCAGCATCCCCGACTCATCACTGGCACACGAGTTTGTTTAATCCCAATTGCATTCTGTGATGGAGAAATAGAAACTATGGATCAAGTATTTTGTCCTCATGTCTTTCTGCAGCGTTTACTGCAAATCACGTAAGTAAATGGTAAAGAAAACTGACTGAACATAATTGATGTCCTAGAATGATGATGAGATCCTCTAGCAACTTTATTCCTTTTTAATTGTTCTATGTGTGTTTTTTTATGAGTACAGTTTTATTTACATCGTGTTCTCTATTTTGTCAAGACTCGACTGATGATATAGATGGCAGGATTAAACATTAAGAGCATGTTAAGAATAGATTAAAAAACATCATTCAAACCAGTAGCCACACATGCAAATCTTAATTGTAGGTGCCGGGCATATTATTATTATTATTATTATTATGACATACAGTTTCTCTGTGAACATGCTTTCTTGATTGTGTCTATTGATGCCTTTGCGATGTTGTGATGACATTTTGTGTTTGGGTCCACAACTTTCCCATGGGCACAAATATCAGAGCAAGTATCTATCTGACTATTAGATGCATGTCATAGCCCTCACTTTCCCGCTCATGGCTCTGCACTGTCACATCCAATAAAGAGCAAAGTAGGAAAAAAAAATTATCATCCACTCCTCCGGTACTTACCGCCACCGTCTCAAAATAGCTGATATGCGGGAAGCCTGACAGTCTGTCCTAGAGGTCGGGATTCCTTGCTCTCTTACTCCTGAGGAAGGAGACTTTTCCCAGATGAGGACAGCCGTTCACACTAGCGATGGAGCAACAGCCAGCGCCCTTTAGCCAGACATTGTTGCTAGCATGTTGCGCGGCAAAATCAAATCCCCCTGATGCTGGGCTTGATCGGCACGGTGCTCTGAATGAACAAAGCAGAAGCCATTCAGTTCAGGAAACATGGCTCTTGCGTTTTTGAGGTGGATGTTTACTCCATACGCATGAGACATCGGGGCTCATTTGATGCAGGGGCATGCTCAAATCAGTGGTAATTATAAGTGATCAGAGGTAAAATATATAATTAAAAAATAGTGCCTTGGAGGGAGGCAGATGAAACTGTTTTTCATGAGCAAACCCAGCATCACAACAGTGATCTTAATAAGGGAGCATTACGGAAATTACCAATGAAAATGGACAGTCATTCCGCTGCCCTTGGCAGCCCTTTTCATCTGATTAGACCATTTCAGTCATTAATCTGAAGGGAGGCCAGTCCTCCGCAGCAGCAGCAGCAGCAGCGGCGCAGTCAGCAGGCCTTTTCAGCAGCGAGATTGTTTATTCAAAACGTCATGCAAAGTGACACACACACATTCACATCGCAGCTAAGTGGCTCAAATCTCCTTTGTTACTTACACACAGAAACTTGCAAAGGCAAACATGGATATTTCGTATAAACCTGAATGTGCTCATGGATATACTAAATACTTATGCCGATGGATACGGAAAGAACATGACATGCAGAATAACACGGAAAACATCAAAAGAAATTACCACATTTAAGTGCCCTCATATTAGAGGACACAAATATGCCCGTGTGATTGTTGGACAGTCTTATTCCATTCCATTCTCATGTGTGGCTCGAGTAGCCTCCAAACACCAAGCAACCATCAACTTACTCTTTTCTTTTCCTACATTGCACAACACAGTTTCCAAAAAAGTTGGGACACTGTGTAAAATGCAAAACAGAATGATGATTTGTTAAACACTGAAACCCCGTATTCATCTGAAAAAAATCAAAATGGGCAACATGAATGAAATTTTTCTGTTTCAACATTTAATATGTTTACTTTGTGTTGGTATTTTCAGTTACATGTTGGGGTTCAATGTTTTGGAAATCACAAAATTCTGTTTGTATTTCAATTTCACACAGTGTCCCAGCTTTTCTGCAAAATAGTTTGTACTAATAGCCATGCAAACAACATACTTTATATCTATGAAGAAGTTGAAAATTAAAGCAGCAGCACTTCTTTTGTCATCATCACTTCATTTATTACATTTTCATCCAAGAAATGACATAAGAGCATTTCATTATACGACAATTATAATGCAGCTATATATCAACCATTAAGTGCCAACAAAACTAATTTCCTGTGACATTATTTAATAACTCTGTGTTTTTTGTAGTTCCCACAAGTGTCATTCTAGCAGCCTGTTAGCAGGTTTACTCAAAAGGTTATTAAGGATTTTGATGAAATTGTTTTATGGGTGAGGCCTGGCCTGAGGGAGAACTGATTCAATTTTGGGAGAGATCCAGATCAAGATCCAGATGAAGGAATGATGAGTAGGCATATTTGAATATTTATAATTATATATATAATTATAGTTGAGTTATAATCAGCATCGATGTTTAAAATTTGTCCAAATTAGTATTTTACACTGATGCAGACACCACTCCTTTTGAAATTTGCTATCCACTGTCGATATTAAACATGTCATATATACTCACTGGCCACTTTATTGGGTACACTAGTTAAACTGCTGGTTAATGCAAATATCTAATTAGCCAATCACATGGCAGCAACTTGATGCATTTAAGCATGTTGACATGATCAAGACAGTCTGCTCAAACTGAGCATCAGAATAGAGAGTAAAGGTGATTTAAGTAACTTTGAACGTGGCATGGTTGTTGGTGCCAGATGGGCTGGGCTGAGTGATTCAGCAACTGCTGATCTACTGGCATTTTAATGCATAACCATCTCTAGGGTCTGTAGTGGAAGGCCCAAAAAAAAGAGTAAATATCCAGTGAGTGACAGTTCTCTGGGAGAAAATACTTTGTTGATGCCAGAGGTCAGAGGAGAACGGCCAGACTAGTTTGAGCTGATAGAAAGGCAACAGTTACTCAATTAACCACTCGTTTCAAGCGAGGCATACAGAAGTGCATCTCTGAATGCACAAAACGTCCAACCTCGAAGCAGATTGCCACACCGGGTGCCACTGTTTGTCAGCTAAAAACAGGAAAATGACACTGCAATTTGCACAGGCCCACCAAAACTGGTCAAAAGGAGATAGGAAAAACGTTGCCTGGCCTAATGAATCTTGATTTCTGCAGCGACTTTTGGCTGGCAGGGTAAGAATTTTGCATAAACAACATGAAAGCATCGATTTATCCTGCCTTGTATCAACAGATCACACTGGAGATGGGGTTTCATGGCGTGGTTGATATTTCCTTCGCACATTTTGGACCTCTAAGTGCCAATAGAGCATTGTTTAAACCCGACAGCCTCGTTGCTGACCATGTCCATCCCTTTAGGACTAAAGTGCACCCATTTTTTTGATGACTACCTCCAGCAGGATAACGTGCCATGTCACAAAGTTGAAGTAATCTCAAACTGGCTTCTTGAAACATGACGATGTGTTCAGTGTACGGAAATGGCTTCCACAGTCACCAGATCTCAATCCAAAAGAGAAGTTTTGCGATGTGGTGGAACAGGAGATTAGCATCATCGATGTGCATAGATGTACGAATCTGCAGCAACTGGGTGATGCTGTCATGTCAGTATGGACCAGAATGTCTCAGGAATGCTTCCAGCACCTCTTGAATCAATGCCTCGAAGAGTTAAGGCAGTTCTGAGGCCAAAGGGGAATCTAAGCTGGTACTAGCTAGGTGTACTTATGAAAGCGGCCGGTGTGCTATATCTGACGACAGATGTTTGCTGTGGCCATGTTTGGCAGCTGCGGTGCATATGAGCGGAAGGCATTGTGCTGCCTTTGTAAAAGTTTGCAGTCTTCAGGGGCTTCATCGATAAATGACCAGACCAGGATAATAAAAGTCAAAATGCCGTGAGAATGCATGAACTATCACGCAAACACTCGAGCCATGAGAATGTGCAGGGCCACCAGGCAAACTCCTTCCTGGCTGTGTGATTTGCTAGTACCGAACAGTAAGAGTTGACACTTGCCAAATGATGCATAGTAACTTCATGTCACCACGTTATGTTTATGGAGTAGCCTATGAAAAAAACATATTTCTTTTTTTTCCCTAAAGCACCACAATAGTCTGAGCATTTATATGGATGATGCTCAATAATAGATAGCCCAGAAAGACACAATGAAAACCCAGTTAAACTGATTTTCTGTGGATGAGATGCTTTACTCACTGTGCCAAAAACCTAGATTTCTATAATCTAAAAAGCTCTCTATATGATATGGGGATATTGACACAAGTCAGACATGCACGGTTGCAGAGGCACACAGACACCCACCGCTGATGCACCGTTTCACAGAGTGTGAAACAAAAAGTGGTCCGCGGAGACAAGCATTTACTGTGCTTTCCGTGTGTGACTTATTTCGCCATCCCTCATTGTTTTTAATCGGCTGCATACATGTTTCAATGTACTGAAATGATCTCGCTTTGACTGGAGCACAGCATCACGGGCGATGGGGAAAGATTGGTGTTCCTCAGCAGTCAAGGCACAGGGCGCGGCGGACCCATACCCCTCCGGAAGCGTGCTGCTATGTGGACGCAGCGTCGCATGCATGGACCCCCTCCTCCTCTTCCTGACTCTGCCTGGGACAGGCTGGCGGGTGGGCATGTGTCCCTGACACGGCACTTCAACATTACGATCCGTGACAGTGAATTATTTTTCCTCCCGTGGCTCAATGTGTCCAGCCTATTTACTGCGTGTAAAGACTGACATGTGACTGACACTTGCATGGTTTCCTGTAACTCTGAGTTCAGCTGCAAGGTTTGAGCCATGCTGTGTTTCATCTGGTGACCAGGAGTATAACTCGCATGTCTGAATACTCACATACTGTCGGGCTGCAGCGACCGAGCCTTCTTGTGGCGTCGCTTTCCTGGGACTCCGCTCTGCTGCCTCACCGTGACTCTTAATGCAGAAGAAGCTGAGATCTCCAAAATGAGCAGTGACACTCTGCCACTTAAGTCACTATTATTATTTATCAATTCCGGAGGACAAACCAACGAATGACATGTTTTTTTTTTCTGGCCTGCACCTCCATAAGAGGCACCCTGATCTCAGACTGTGAAGTTTGATTGTTTCCCAGCTCCATAGTCTATTGTTACTCGAACCATAGGTGACAGTGATGACACTTCTGTACTCATTTGCATAGTAATTTATGGGCGGGGGAAAAGGCGGGCCAACAGCTGCGCTCAATTTCGCGTCAATTGGGATGTGTAAAGGAACACGAGAACTGATGCCCGCATTGTGCTCTACATATAGAAGTTTCTGAGCACTTTTCACTCCTGTGAGAACGTCATCTTTCAGGATGAAAGCTGTGCAGTCTCTTTCATGCATGAGTCACCAGGTGCTTTTAGTAACATTATACTTCTTTCATTATACTACACTTCTTTAAAAATGCAAAAAAAGAAAGAAAAAAAAAGGTTTACAAGTTGCATAAAAGTTAAATACAAAATTAAACATAAACATTTTTTTTAAAAAATAAATATAAGAAATAACTCAGGAGGTCTGCCCAGTCCATTAGGGACACGACAATTCACACCTCGTTTTTTAATGTTATGGCCTGAGGTCAGCCTTTCCTCGGGATGTTTCACTAAGTCGTGATCCAACCCCACAGTAACTAAAGAAATACAGAGTATATCTGCCTACCCGGCAAGGACCTGGTACAGTTGACAACATAATTTCCTTTTCATCCTTTATTTATTTATTTGTATTTTTCTTGCCGGAGTGGAAATAACGAGACATACCCTGAGAGAAGCGTCCCAGCTCTCCCTGGTGTAATTGGTGCCGCCTACATTCTGGCGTGTCAGTCACCCACTGCAGTAGATGTACGTCTTCATCTGGTGAGGGTGAAACCCCGCAGGAGCAGTTTACCCCGACAGCTTCTGTTTCACAGCGTTTCAGTGGTTCCTCCATTGCCTGCCAGGAAACTCTGTTTACCTCCACAGACAGCTGAATCCTAAGAGCGTAGGTAGAAGGCAGCTGGACTTGCTTTTGATTGCTGAGGATGTTTCAACGCACCTCTCCCGTTTGTGGCATGCTTCTATGGAGCTGTTGTTTAGTTTCGCCTATATTCAAGTCTGTGTGCTCCTCATTTCATTAGACTGCATATACTAAATTGCTCAGTTTGCGTTTTACCCTTGGGGTGACCAAGTTTATTCTAGTCTATTGCTGGGTCCCAAGTGCACTGGTATGTTGCTTTTTTTTTTGGAGAAAATCCATCTAGGTTTCTCCAGCACACCAGCCATGTATGGGACAACAAAGCCGTGCCTTTGTGCTTTTCTTCTGTTTATGTCTTCCACGCCTCTAAACTGACCTAAGAACAGCCAAGGAGGGATCACCACCGGTTTTTAAGTGTGCTGGTTTTCTTTCCCATCTGCTCCAGTGAGAACATTCCCAGCCCAGTGGTGAAGGGTTCTGATAGCCCCCAGTGTGTGGTGGAAGTTAAAGAGCAAGTAATGGACTGACACCTACTTTTAAAGTAAACAATTCCGGTTTAAGCATCACTCAGTGGGTACTTGGAGTGCGCCCCAAGAACGGGTACCGATACAGATAAATTTTTTGTTTTAACATAAACAGACACAGATAATGGTGTGGTCACTCATCCCTGTTATTTACACATCCAGCAGTTACCCAGCAACATTATCATTCGTTTGGAGTCACCCGGTGGACATAATCACAAGTTGTGCTTTAAGTTTCTGTCTCCAAAGGGAGACAGCATCTGGTTCATTAGTAGCTAAATGCTTTCTCGTACATTGGAAGCATGTTTCAGTGAAGAGCCCAAATGTGCCTCCATGTGGGTGTGATTTACCAGATTTGAACAACAACCCATTTAATTGCAAGTTTAGCTGGAAATGTCTTGAACGCTTTGATTTGACAAATATGTATTTTAAGCATGCTAATTGTTGTTCACAATATGAGTTTGACAATAGGTACTAGCCAAGGTAGAGCTGCGCCAGATGGTAATATCATTAGTTTGCAAGTATTTTGTCAGTAAGTACTGGACTAATTAAAGTTTCTATTTTTGGTTTCAAGATCAAGAACCATACTGCATGAAGGATAGAATTTTTGAGTACTGTTTGTGTTTTTGTTCAGTTATTATTATTATTATTATTATTATTATTATTATTATTATTATTATTATTATTATTATTATTGTTGTTGTTTATTTTTTTTATTATTTTAAAAAAAATCACATGCACATTCACTTTGAGTAATAAAATTGATATTGGCATGGTATTTGCCTTTTTTCACTTTCGTTTTAATGTATCAGTAATGATAACCACATTATTGGCCTATTATTAGTATGAGATCCAAATATAATGAATCAAATCAAACTCAAGTCAGTACAAAAGAAAAAAAAAAGTGCTGTTTTTGAAAGTTACTGAATTTAATGTGACAGTACCTCATCACTTTTAGGATAAATTCAAGCACACTAACTGCAGGCTATGGACATGACATTTAGTTGTGCAAAGAGAGAGTTGATTAGGTAATTGATTTAATAAATACTTCTTACTCTGATCTCCCTTAAGAGGAAGACTTAAGTTGTTTGGAGTGCACTCCTGAGGAAGTTGCTCATCCTCTGTCAGATACTTCACACCAGGTAAAGTTATCCTTGAAAGTTTTCATCAGACCTTTCCAAACACTGCATATTGGACTGAGTGACAGGTATCATGAACAAACACAGAATAAACCATTATGCCTAATATGACAGGACCAGTGGTTAAA
>CAAKHG010007098.1:5057-25862 GCA_901007715.1 Dactylopterus volitans
TCTTTCTATGTGGAGTTGGCATGCTCTCCCCGTGTCTGCGTGGGTTCTCTCCGGGTACTCCGGCTTCCTCCCACCTCCAAAAGCATGCTGAGGTTAACTGGCTACTCTAAATTGACCGTAGGTGTGTGTGCGAGTGTGAGTGGTTGTATGTCTTTCATGTGGCCCTGCGATGAGCTGGCGTCTCGTCCAGGGTGTACCCCGCCGCTCGCCCATTCGACAGCTGGGATCGGCTCCAGCACGACCGCGACCCGGACTAGCCGGAATAAGCGGAAGACAGTGACAGTGAAAATAAGTTACAAAACAGCCAATGTTCACATAGCTACTTACATAAATCTCATCAAACTTGCCAAAGTCCATAGTCTTGAAACGGTCGATGGGTGGTCTGATGTATTCGCAATATGCACTCTTCTTCACCACCTCTAACTGTCGCACGCATGACACATAGGCCAGCCGTGACTGGATCTCTGCCATGTCTGGCACCTGGTTAAGTAAGAGTCATGATTACGACACAAAAATTCAACACTGATGACTTGACAGAAATATTGTAGCTGATTCAGCTCCAGAATCATCACAGCTACACCTTGTGCCGTCAACCCATACTGTACCTTTACTTTCTCTGCCCAGGGATTGATTCGTTTCCACAGCAACCACCAGCCAGACAGGCAGTCACCATAGTTACAGAGGTCTGTCTCATCTTGGCTACCCACATCAATGGCAATGACTGTTTTGGCACCCATGTTCCTTGCAATATCCGCTGTGAAGCATAACGTATAGCCAAGCAATCACACACATACACAAACACACAGACGCGCAAACACAGCACGACAAAAATCCAGCAGCAGAGATGATAATGATTCCTGTGTTATTAGGCGTATTCCACAGCAATCCGTTTCATTAAGCCTTCATTTTAGCTGCCACAAATTTCAAACAGACTTACACCACAAAACCTTCTTTTTCTCCACTGTGTTGATTTAGTAAGTGTAAGAGAACACTGCAATTGCTGGAAAATGTGTCTTTTCCTGGCCAAAACAGCATGAGGCTTGAAGTCATGACCTTTCTCATTGACTTGCTCGTGTTAAAAAGAGCTTTGGGAGACTGAGCATTTTTGTGGTGTTGAGTCTATTCAAAGCAAGAAACGGACAGACATCCCAGAAGCCCAAAGCACTGATCCAGCGTGCCAAGAACAACTTAAAACAAAAAAGCAGCCAATTGATTGCAAACTACTCATGTAAAAGGCAGTTCAGAAATAAAGGATGTTTATTTTGCAAGGCTCCGTAGTTGGATCAATTTTGGGCTCTGAAAACAGCACATTTCACAAGCTTCAGAAACAAGTATTGTTTGACAGATAACGCGACATGATTTCAAATAGAGTTGAGACTGGAGCTTTGTGAAACGTGTCTGTGTTTCATCAAGACATTCTTCAGGATAAGTACACAGAAACAGACTTGGGAGTTTTCGTCTGCACACCATAATGAATGTCAGAAACTGTTACGGCTTCCTTAAGTGGTACTCTGCATGAATATTGTTGTACTACAAATATTTGAGTGGTGCTTTCAGATTATCAACATGTGTTTTATGGTCTGCAGACAAAACATACTTGTCTTTCCTCTGCTTGAAATGAGGCGGAAAAAAAAAACATTTTGAAAAATAGCCATAATATTGAACAATACAAGAAACAAAATGCTGTTGCACTATTTCTTTTATGATACTGAGCTGTGTAAAACAAATAAAATAGCTTTTCAATTGAATTTTGTTCGGGGGTCATTAATTTGGAAAGCAGAAATTTCAAGACCGAATATATTATGATCATAATAATTTCAATAGGATTCTGCTAAAGAAAAAAAGATGCCAGCTTAAAAGGAAACGCTCATTTAAACAGAGGGGAACAAGATCCCAATCTCAAAGCAGACTGGTATCTTGTCATTCAAAGACAAATAAGAAATCCCTATTTTTCTTCTTCAAAATACAAGCTGAATCTGTTTAGTTGGAGATCATCTACTCTAAATAACAAAATTCAGTTGTCATAATTATGTAGGCCCTTCCCATTGTTTAAGTCCACGCTTCTCGACAGCAAGTTAGTTGACAGCGTTCAGTGTTTTATGTGTTTAATTTTCTTTTGTGACACCTTTTACTTATCTACAATATTTGTTGTTGACGATGCAGCTGTAAATGCCGATTTTCCCCATCTCAGAGCAGAATCCTTTAGTATCCGATTAAGAGTGTTTGCTCTTTGAGCTCACTCAATATTTGTCATTTTGAGTTGTTTCAGACTTAGTTTGTCTGACTGGATGAATCGTTTGAAAGGTTTGATGTGGCTCAGATGGGGAAATCTCAGCACAATGTCAGCTTCACTGCTTCTTGCTTTCCCTTACACATTAATACAAGTCGAAAGCTTAATACTTACGCACCCTGAAAACATTGCCACCTTGATTAGACCACCCCTCTAACAAGCATCCCCATCCCTCGCTCCACTGTAACCCGTCATCTGGGGTCAGAGGTTTGGTGGACACTGAGGAGGGATACCACCTCTACTTGCCTGGCAGGTTGTTGATGTAGCCACCGTCCATGAGCAAGTTGCCATCTTTGGGATCACAGAGAGGCGGCAGGTACCCAGACAGGGTCATGCTTGCCCGCACATAACGCCATAGAGATCCTGGCACACCAGGGACGGGAGGAGGGAGGAGGAAGGGGGATAACATCTCAGTGTCTGCTATACATTTCATGTTAGTGTTGATGCAGACCACAATCCCAACGCCGGGCAGAGATCAGATAAGGAGAGATAGCTGATCTGTGCAAATGGGTAGGACTGTAGTTCTGACCACCTTTCCACTCTGCTGTACACCACTGCAAACCTCATTACCTTGCACAGAGATCCCGAGTGACTTGTGCAGAAGGTAAAAAAGTAAATGGCAACCATCACAGAGCGCCAAGGCTGTGTGAATCTCCAAACTATGTCTCAACAGCTGCACTTTCTGTGCTGCAAGTTAATATATGACTTTGCTCCTCTTGCAACCAAGTGCACAGATAATATATACTGAAACCAATCACAAACTAAGTAACTAATTGATCTAAATTAAAGTGGTGTAAGGTTTTCATGGTAACAGTAAAGACATCAAGAGAAGGAGCAGATGTTGAGACTAGTTTGTAGATTTTTCACCGTGAACATGGAACAAGGAACCGTCAGCCTGCCTGGTCCTGCGGCACAGCTCACAAGCCAGCAGGGGGCAGGAGCAGGCCAGGGACTGCATGGGTTGGAAGGATAAGGAGCACCGCAGAGAGGATTGAGGGGTGCAACTGTGCGTGGGGTATGTGTGAAGAACTACTTCACTGAAATATGATTTTTAAGGAAATATCTACAGCTTTCAATTTATCTACTTTCTGTGTATTCTACCTTAAGGTTGTTTTCGATTAGAATTAGGGCCGGGGGGCAATGGTGGGCAACAGTAGGATCCAGAACACATATTCCCAAATATTTAAAGAGACAGAAAAACAAAAGGTAACACATGCCATCGATATGCATTTATGAGAAATATATTTATAGGGTCACTGTGTCCAACAACTGGCATGCACATAGAAGCAAGCAAAGCCAGGGGGGAAGACAGGTGCTGTGAGGGAGACACCAAAAATGTTCCTCATAGGTGATGATGACTGAAATGAAGAGGACGCCATCTCTCAAGAACCTCCTCGTGTGGAACGAGGCAAACAGGCTGCTGCCCAGTCAACAGGAAAGATACATTTAGGACCCACTGAACCACACAATGGTCCACAGCAACAGAAAGATGTGATGCCGACATGGTGCACAATATTGATAAGTCAGGGGAGTAATGCAGAGCGCCATATTCTTAACTGTCAGGTTCACTTTGGCCACAACACATGGTAACAACATTTTGCCTGTGTCTGAAGGTCCAACCAAAAATCCAGCTGAACACAAACTGATCTAGTCTCATAAACAAGCACATTGCAGACCTGCAAATATATATATATATATTTTTTATAAGCTAGATAACGCTGAAATCAGGGATGATAAGAAAATGCATGAAGATATCAGTGTTTAAAATCCTAAAACTTGGTGGTAGAAAGGTGTTCTTTGAGCAAAGACATAAAGGGGGTGGGGCGGTGGATCCCAGACAATCATGCATCTCTTTAAGACTCATAGATCTCCAGACATGCATGAAAAAACCTCATATCCAATTGGAGAGGGAAGGTCATGTTTGCATTCTGAGGTGGGGCTGAGCAAACTGGAAAAAAAGTGTGCATGTTGTGAATCAATATGGCAACTTGAGGGAATGAGATGTGCTATTGGCCATTAATCCGTGAAAGCTAATAAACCAATTGGATCAATTTAAAAAGACATTTCTGTTTTGTCTTTCCTTCCAAACCATGGGCTCCCAGTGTCCAACTGGTCAGGGTGGGGTTAGTTAAAATGGGAACTGGGAAGAAGAGGACAAGAAAGAGGATGAGGGTAACCGAGTGGGTGATTATCGACTGGGGGATGAGGGTGGAGGTTTTGGAGCGCGGGTGATTAAACTCTGACCTGGGACATTGTTAACATAGCAACCATCCACAAGCAAGTGGCCATCCTTGGGGTCGCAGAGGGGAGGTAAATAGGGGGTGTAGGACGCGCTGGCTCTAACATAGCGCCAGACGCAACCTGTCAGGAAATCGAAATGGAGAAGGAGGAACACATCAAATATGGGCTGGACTCCAAGTCACAGATGGAAAACAGAGTAAGAAGGACAAAGAGAGCACAGAGAGAGAAGAATGCTGAAGAAAAAATAGAAAGGTAGAGAAAGACAGAGACAAAGTGATGTCTGCAACATGGAGAAGAGTGCCAGAAGCTGCCAAGGGCAAGACAGAGACGAAAAAGGAACACAGTCTCCACAAAATTACTTCTCCATAACAAAATGTAATCAATATTAATATGAAGCCAATTCCACATTAAAGCACACTTTAACACTGAGGCCAATCAAATGTGTCTACTCAACGCTACTTAAAGGAGATGTGAATGTGTTACCTCTGAACAACGACATAGAAGATATTAAAACATCAGTACTCTTAAGTTCTGCGACTGTTAAGTGAATGACAGGACTAAAAAGTTATTCATCCAAAAATAAAAATTCACTCGTTATGTATTCACCATTATGTCACTGGACGGTTGGATGGAGTGTTTTAGTCCACGACACTTTTGGAGTTTTAGGAGTAAACAGAATTGCATTGAAATCCAATACAATTGAAGTAAAAAGTGACCACGTCTTCAAATATAGAAAAAAACAACAGAAAAAATGTCTCAAAATTCTCGTGTGGTGTCATTGAAATCTAGGATAGTAGGATAACAAGGACATTTTAGGCTAAAAACATGGTAGGCTAAAAACATGTTTCGAGTCAAATTTGAATGTCAGTGCTTACTACACTTGTATGTCGGCATGTTTTTATTGTGATGTTTGGTCACATTTAATGAAATGGTTGCCATTTACTTCATTTACATGAGATTTGGCCAAAATGCTGTTTACCACTGAAACTGCGAAACTGTTTTGTGGACTCAAAACACTTGACCCACCTTTCCATCGGCACGCTGTTGAGTAAATAGGACTTTTTAATTTTAGATGAACTCCTCCTTTAAGCTAAACAGGGTCATTGCCACTGTCCATGATATGAATGCCAACATCCTGTATGAACTATACTGAATGAATGAAAACTGATACATGTAATCATCTTTGTGATCTAAACTGTTCGATGTGTTCATTAAGCACATTAAAAAAAAAATAGCATTAGCATTGTTAGACTTTTTACACAAGCAAGGTGGGAGGAGGAAGAGAAAAAGTAGAGAGAGAGAGAGAGAGAGAAGGAGAGAGAGAGAAAGAAACTGAGGGAGAAAAAGAGAGAGAGCGCATAGCCCATCATTTTAATAAGTTGGGTCATTAAGTAAAATCTGGTAGAATATGGTGAAAACTGTAACGAACGGGAAAGGGTTTTGAAGGCAAGATTTGCTGTGTAAGTCTTTGTAGTATTTCTAACTCAAAAAAACCGAGAGGAGGTAATGTAAAATTATGACATTGCATATCTGTGCACCAATTAAAAAATAGAGGTAAAAAAAAAAACTCCTTTTCAATGACAAGAGCCAAAATGACATATACTCGGAATGGAACCATTCTCATGATGTTTGACAAAAGGTGCACAAGAATCGCTACAGAAAGCACAGAATGGCGGTGAGTGAGTAGATGGAGCAACAAAGGATGTCACTGAAGAGCAAGGAGGGGAAAGGCAGGGTGGGGTGTTCTGGATCTTACGTGGTGACATGGACATAGGAGGGGGCAAGGGGTAAGCGCTTCAGGGCCTGAGACTACATAGGTTATTTTGTCTACTGCAAAACCTAAATGAGCAGCTCTGTGATGTCTCTCTATGTGCACATGGACTTGACAGGGGCGACATGTCTAGGACACAATTTGGGCTTTTCACGCACAAATGTGATAATTACAAAACAATGAAAAGGCAACAGCTTTAATCGATTTAGTGCATGACGATGCATTAAAATAGGAAGAGGAACAAATTTATTTTTAGAGAGAAAAGATGGTCAAGATGAAGAAAACAGAAAGGTGGCAAAAGAAAGAATTGAGGTAATTGAGAGGAGTAAAGAAATGGAATGGAGAGAAACTGGTCGAGTTAAAAGTGAAAGCGACAGATGATCGGAAAAGAGAGACAGAGAGGGAAAGGCTTTGCTCCATCAGCTTGCAGACATGCCACGATGCAACAGAAGCATTCAATGTTTCCCTGCTGGATTCAGGCCTGCAAACCCCCTAAATCCTTCCATCAGCCTGAATTGTAAAAATTCATAATGCCGCCTTTACAATGAAATTCGCAAATCTTAAATTTGATATATTGTCAAATACAAGGTGGTATTTCACTAATCATGCAAGGATTTGTGGGGTGCACAGGGCAGGGCCTGTTTCATATCATGTTCGTGATGGTGGTGATTTTTTTTTTTTTTTTTGCAAGTCAAATAGAACACATTTGCATTTTTTATCTGCAAATGTAGACACAAGCATAGAAACACAAGCACACTGTTGTCTGTTCAGCATATTTAGCGAAACATTATGATAAGTTCTGATAAGGTTGCAGCATACACCAAACCACACTGAAACTGGCATGTCCACCTTTGTTTGTATGCCAAATAATGTCACTTGAATTCCTGCAGTTTTTCAGACAGTCCTTCCCTTGGTTATGACCGTGAAGCTCTACTCACTCTAATACTTACACTTCCTGTCTGAAAGGCACTTAAAGGAGAACCTCAGTATTTTAAACCTGGGCCCTATTTTGGGTTTAGGCCAAAATGACTGACAGGAACAAAAATCTTTTCAATGTGTCCTGTATTGAGTGTGAATGGTATGACCAGAAACCCTGAAAGTGGAGATAACTTCATGCTGGGGGGAACATTGTAAACCTAAGTGGGAGTTGGAAACTAAGTCATGTTATCAGTTTAATTTGTGTGATGACCTGTATCGGCGCTAATGAAAGCATGGCATAATAACAAAACAAAAAAAAAAGAATTAACAAAAAAAAAACCCCACCAGCCCAGACAACTTCCACAGACAACTGTGGAAGCAAAAGGTAAACAAAAATCTATGCTGAGCTCCTTCTCAAAGTGTTGAAAGACTTTAAAATTTGCAACTTCAGCCTGTCAGTCATAAAAAGCACTTAGAGGAGATGTACTTGTTACAATGGACAATCGCCCCCACGTGATTATATTGTAGCGATCTCACAGTTTTCTGTCATAGTGTTCCCACTCAAAAACATCAGAAATAGGGCACAGGTTGGAAAATAACCAAAGTTCTTCTTGGAGAAACCACTCAACTATTCCATGTCCTGCAGCTGGCATGAACATTTTCAATGAATTTACATCGCCCACTGTTTTTGGTCGGGCTGGCAGCTGCTCAAAGTACCTGTTATTGAAGAAATCTGATTAAGAGCACCCCAGCTTCAGTTTAGTTTGGAGTATTCTCACCCAGCATCAAACCATAAATCTGAGAGCATGCAGCTGAGTCAGCCTAGATGATGCATGAGCCAGTCACATATTTAAAATGTGTTTATTTCCTAAAACTTTGCAAACTAATATCACATAGACAAAAATCATATGACGGATACAGAATATTACACTGCCCAAGGCAACTACTGAAGTCAACTGAGTGCAAAACATGACCAAGTATTCACTTAAGTAACAGCTTTAATCAATATGCCATTTGCTTTTGACGGATGCAGCCAGCTAATCACCATTTATTTTTCAAATAGAAACCAATAACTGCCAATTTCACACATTAAATGACTGTTATTCAGAGCAGTGTTATAAATTTGAGTTTTTGTTAAATGTTGAGAAAATGCAATGAAAAGATTTCAAAAGTACGCACTCGTGGCTTTTTTGGTGTATGTGTAAATGCATGTTTGTCTACTGAATCATCTTACTAAAGCTAAAGCTGTCTTCTTGACTGACACTTTATTTCTATCAAAACAGTAATGAGTAAAGATGGTTTGCCCCTGCAGTCGCTTCAGCTGTCACTTACCATCCTGATGAACACGCATGGCCGATGCTGTGATGTCAGTGGTGACGTTGAAGTACGGCAGCCACAGGTCCTGAGGGCAGAGATGTTATATAAGCATTATAAGCCTCATCGTTTCTTTTGCAGTTTATGATTTATGCCTTTAATAGCAAGTAATACAGTAAATTGGTAATCAGTGCAGCAATTCCTCACCTCAGCTTGCTTGTCTTGAAATACTTTATAGATGCTGGTGTTGAAGGCAGAGCCGGAGAACATGGACGTGATGGGATAGGTCAGGTCCAGGACTGTTTTAAATACTGAATTCATGGCCTGTTAAGCACACACAAACAAACAAAATCGTGGACATGTGCTTGGTTCTTTTTGCTTATTAATTTCTGTTTGAATCAATATCGTATTTTTTTTCTTGTTGGAATTTAAAGTACACCGATCAAGCATAATATGACCGCCACATGTTTACCATGCAATATAATGCAACAGCCCTGCAATACCCTTCCCTTCAGGAGGAGTTTTTTGTTGAATCTTTATGAGAGAGGAGTTAATATTTTAATGCTTATTACTGGGACTGTAATTTGTGATGCTGTTGAACTGTGCTCCATTATACTGAGAATTGTCCCTAAACATTTGGTCATCCCACTCATATGCATTAGCGTGCCAAAAGTATAACCCAGTACAGTTCAACAGCATCACAAATCACAGTACCAATATCAATCATTAAAATATTTCAACTCCGCTCTCAAACAGATTCAATAAAAATTCAACATAAACCTATTCCTGAGGGGAGAATCTATGGCACGGCTGTTTGCCTTACATTCTATGGTAAAGAAGCAGTGGTCATCATGTTGTGCTTGATCAGTATATACATGATATGCATACTGTACCTTGGACCACTCTCTGGCTCTTTGTTTGGTTCTAACAGCACTCCTCTCCTCTGCATACAATGCACCTATGAAAGAGCCAATGGAAGTGCCACCCACTATGTCAATAGGAATCCCTGCTTCCTCCATAGCTTTGATCACACCCACATGAGAGCAGCCTCTGCGGGAGGAAGGACACACATTAGAAATCCAACAGGTGCATGAAAACCAGACTGAATTGTAAAAAAAAAAAGTTTTTGAAAGTTTCAAAACAAGAGGAAAATAACACGTTTTATACTGCAGCTCCAGTTTGTGACTGTTTTGAAATTACAGGTCTGTTTTTACATTCGATGTTTCGCTGTATTAATGATTATTATGGGGAAACGATTGGAGGTTTAGAGCTCTGTTATGCAGCAATAATCTTTGGTGTTGAGATTTTATTCCCAACCTTAAATTTAGAAACTCTTTTGTCATGTAAGACACAAACTGAATTCTACGTGTCTGTACGGTTAGTTGTGGCTCGGCTGTCTCTAACAGACTGTGCTTACCTTGCTCCGCCTCCTCCCAGCACCAGGGCAATGCTGTTTCCTGTCAGGACTCGGGCCAGCCGAGAGAAATCACTGTGTCTGTCTGCAGTTTTCTCAAACACCTTTTCATATACCTCCCTCTGCGCGCACGCGCACGCGCACGCGCACACACACACACACACACACACACACACACACACACAGGAAACACATGTGAAACAAAAGCACCAGTTTCACACTAACATTCTGCAATAGAAGACTGGTTTTATTACATAGCAAGAGATTTAAAAAAAAAGACAATATGCAATGACTTTGGTGCAGTAAACAAACACCGGGACAGTGTACTGATTGTACCAGTTTGCTGGGGCTGCGTCTGGAGAAGACCCTGCGAGGACACTTGAGGTGAAGATGCCCTGAGCACCAGCTGCGCATGTTGAGCCACTCAACTGTCCTGGCGGGGCCCGGACCATCCTCTCTGTGCAGAAGGACCAGCTGCTTCAGTGCTCGAACTGCTGTGTTTTCCAGCATCTGTTCCAACTGCAGGCAAAGAGGGGGCGTAAGAGACAAACCACACAGTGAAAATAAATCTATGTTATGTGAAAAGGTTTGCGTGTTCCCCAAACTTCTGCCCTTCTCCTCTCATCTTCCAGGCACACACACACACCTCTCCCAGTGCAGGTTCCTGGTCCCCCAGGCCGACAATAAGGATGCAATCTGCCTGACGGATGCAGCGCTGAGTCCACGGGGTCATGCTGTTGTCAGTCTGGTAAAGGACAATCCGATTGATGTCCTCCTGCTGAGCCAGCCAGCCGGACAGACGGTACTCATGGATACTGATGTATAAAGGAGAGGAAAAGCAGGAATGAGGAAATGGGAGTGTTTGACACATCAAGAGACAGTTACTTTAAGGGTGACAAATGGCGCTTTTCCGCAAGGTACCTCTACTCTGATATGAGGTACTTTTTGGGGGGTCGTTGTCCATTAGAAGATAGTACTGCCTCAGTGTAACTGGATGTCATAGCAATGCTTAAATGGGAACGGTCAGTCAAACTAACCTGTCCAAAGCAGAAGCGCCCAGTCGCTCTCGGATGATGTCACTGGTCAGCAGTAGAGTGGGCCCTACATGGCAAACAGAGATAAGGTAGAACATAAGAATACTAACAAATAAGCAGAAATCCCAAAAACTGGGGGGGACGAGGGCTTTTGGACAAACACCACCACTGTGGCCTACCTATGGCGCTGAGGGCATGGCTAAGCTCCAGGTTAAACGCATTGATCGGGACCTCATCACAGACCGGCAGCACAGCCACAGTGGAGAGGTTGCTGGCGGGGTTGGTTACATCAGCGCTGGTTGTCATACTGGGCAGACTCAGCGTTGAACCTGCAGCAAGTGAATGGAGCATGTGGTAAACGCATCATGTTTAACCAACATTGATCTAAGTACACCTACAGCTGAGATCAAAGTGCATTAAATCTACGAAGAGAACAGAAACGTGTCAAGTCACATGGGCTGATAACTTCTGTTGTCTTGTTGTCTGACCGCAGTTATTGCTCAGTATCAATTATGCCATTAGCACCACCTCTGTCCTAATCTTGATCAGCTCACCTGAGAATGGCCCGCGACCCTGCTGTAGGTTCCCAAGAATTTTCTGGCCTAATAGGTGGATCAACCTTGTCACCACCTGAACACAGACATCAAGCCTTCAGTACCATTTCAACAAGACACAAAACAACTAAAATCAAGCTGGATTTTCAGAAGTTTCCACCACAATCAGAGATTAGTCACTGACCTGGGGATATCGTCTTTTGATATTGTTGAGAGTTCCCTCAGGCAGTTTGACCAGCTCAGTATCTCTAACAGCGTGAACAGTGGTGGCCCGGGGCTGTCTGGTCAATGCTTCCACCTAAAGCATATTGCAGGAAATCAGTGTTTTCAATGGCCTCTTTCAGATCCCAAAACTATAATCCTAATGAGAAGTTAATCATCATGTTTTCTCTTTTTCAAAATGGCAAATTGTCTTCTTAATACAAATAGAAATATTTGTTGAAGATAATGAAATAATTCAAGATGTATATTAAAAATTGTTTTGAGATGTATAGTATATACATGTGATGGTATGTGATGGTTATGGAACTGTGTTGACACAATCAAGAACAATCACCAATCAAACTGCTGCACAGCCACAAAGAACAATAAATATGTAAACAGCATGCAGATTCTACTGTTATTCTTCATAAACAACTGTGATCAACATTTAAAATGTTTTTTCCACTCATAATTGCACAGAAGCCGATTTGTGTGACAAGCAGTATGACACAAATCGCAAATTGAATCTGCATTTCAGCCCCACATTTCATTTTGAGAGCCAGAACAGTGAGAAACAGAAGTAAAAGCCTGTCATGTCCTCACCACGCCAATGAGGTCTCCGCGACCATATTCCCCAACTAGCTCTTTCTTGCCGTTTGCCTTGCGAATGACTGAACGCAGACGTCCATTCAGAACAATGTAAGTGCAGTCTGACTGATCATCCTGTCTGTAGATGTGAAGAGACAAAACACAGATGACACGTTAAATCTCATCAATGACCTGCAAATAAATACATGATCTGAGTGAATAAACAAGACGGGGATGACAAAATGCAGATAGCAAAAGGAAACCGACTAAAAAAGTGCAATAAGAGCTGAAGCAGAGAACCTGTAGAGGGCCCTGCCAGCCTCCACAGCCATCCAGTCAATTGCAAAGTCCATCTGCCTGACAAAAGGAGACATTCGGACAGCCACAGTGTGGGCTGCACTCAGCACCACGCTCGGCTGTTCCCTCATGATCCTGCAGGGGGAAGCACATGGCACAGACGCCAGTATAAGTGAAGGTGATATACACTGCACCTGAATACGGATCAACAAATGATCATTTTATTCTATTGGTCTATGGCACTTTAACTGATTGAAAATGGAGTGCCTTGGAGTAAATGATTGGATTCTTATGTTAACAAATGTCTCATCCATAGAGCACTTAGAAGGTTTTGTCCATGATGGTTTGGGATTACTGCAAACTATATGTACTTCGAACATTAAAAAAAAAAAGTTGGAAGTATTATTATCCCTTGGTGATTCAGTAGGAAGGTCTCATCAAGATTATGACAGTTTTATGCCTGATCTGACACAAATTGGTCAATTTTATCATTGTATAGTTTTCAAAGTAGTTGATGCCCACACATAGGAAAACAAAAATAACGAACACTCACTCATAGAAATCTGATTTTGAGATCTTGAGGTATGTGCAGTCCCGGATGGCCTTGATGGTGAAAATGAGGGGCTCTCCAGTGAGCACAGCAAGCTGGCCCACCATCTCCCCTGGGTGGGTCACAAACAAGCAGACAGCTTCTTGCTTATTAATCATCCGCTGGTAGACATGCAGGCAACCAGACAGCACAAAGTGCAGACTCACGTCCTTGAAGAGGAAGGCACAGAGAAATTGGGAAACAAAAGGCAGGATAAAGTCACATTATTTCTTACATGAAATGTTTTGCTACCAACAATTAAAGAGAAAAAAGTTTGTACTGAAATAAAGTACCTGGTCTCCCTGTCTGGCTAACACGGCTCCAGCTTTGGCATGGTGCAAGGTAACTCTGCCATTTAACAGGGAGGGGTCCTGGGACAGAGAGAAACGACAGGATGTCAGTGAAAAAGTAAGGAGAAGCCCAGGAACAATTTGGGTTGAATGCTACATTTCTCCTTAGTTCATCTGCAACATTATCCTTTTCTCATTTTCATTATCCAGCTTTCATCTTACAACAAAAAAAAAAAATATTTTGAAAGATGAGGTGTAGCAACGCATAATCAAATGTGTACAGAGAAGGTTTCCCACATATTGTATCGCAGATTCTTAGTGGTTTGAAGTGCGGGCAAAAATAAGATAAGAATTCAGTGTGCATAAAAACTTAGCGCAGAAGCAATGTCATCAAAATCAACTTTGTGTCTGAATTTTCTCAATACAATGAATTAAAGTTATGGTAAACAGGTTTAGCTAAATCAGGTTTTTCTCAGGACTCTGAAGTCCAAGTTGTAGTACAATAATGCAAGCAATTTTGTGTTATCATTTCATCAAGACTTAGAGCTCGCCCTCCCCTCATCTACAGACTGTTCATCCAGGGGGTGTAGGGAGGAGGAGCTAATGACTGACCTCCTTTCAACATCATAATCTGCAGATAATCTAATATGATTTATAACAATGTGCTCATTCAAGCAAAAAGAATAAAGCAGCGAGTTTGTTGTTATTCCTCAATCCATGACAATTAGGTCTGACAATATCAAGCATAATTGGAAGCCAACAAAACTAAACGCACATTTAGACCCCATTTAAATGACCCAGTTTTTGTTCAGTAAACACTGAAAAGTCTAGTGTTTGATTTTTGAATGTACCCTGAGAGAATTACACTAGGATCAGCTTTTGTTTCACATTCAAGAGTGTCACTCTTTATTTTAAAATGTATATTTTTCAGAAAAATGTTACTGAGAAAAAAGGTCTTCTTTTTCGGGTTTTTTTTCATAGTATCTGTGGCATGCTGCCTCATAGCACTGCTTAGTACGATAACAGAACGAACCTCTATCTTCATGAGTTTGAGGACCTCTTTCTGAGCTTCCTCAAACAGAGCGGTGCTGGATCGACTGGATACAGGTGTGAAAATGTTTTCCATCCCCGACTCTTCCTCTGGATACAGGTAGATCCCTGACGGAACCTCATCGACTGTCACCCTCCTCTCCCGCTGCTCCTGGGATACAGACTGTAATGGCGTACAGTTACCAGCATGAGCAACACATTTATATTGAAAAATGTGTTAATAAAATGACAAGAAATAACAATGGAGAACTGTCGAAAGTGTTTTTAGGACATGAATAAGTGCTTCTAGTTCCACTTTTTAAATCTAACAAGATACTTGTAGAAAAAAAATCATTATTTGTACAGAAAAAAAATTTGGCATCAGACACTTGAATATTTCATAGCTTCTGTATTTTTTTTAGGCTTGATTACTGTGTAGTTATTCATAACCTGGGGTGAATGTTAAGTCTTTGTTCTCAAACAGCTAGACTGTAGTTGTACCTCCAATTACTCAATTTCATGTAAGGAAATCAATAAAGTCGACCTTGTATCTTTTTTCTCAATAGTCTGCGTTGTACTAACCCGGGTAAAGGTTGGAGGAGTGTTGCCATCCTCGGCAGAAACAGAAATTCTTCCCCTTTCGTACGCCATGTCAAAGTCTGATCTCAGACTTTTCTGTATACCTGCAAAGACAAAATCAATGCTGTAGGTCCCTTCTGTGTTTACTAAACATTCTGCTGTGGTTTGGTGAATAACTTGATTTTTTACCTCTGTTGACCTTCATAATTAACAAGGACACTTAGTTTCCCTCCCAATACAAGATGCAAAATATATCAAAAGCTTTCACAGAAAAAAAAGATAATCAACCACAAATCTCCAGCTGAATAGGTTTACACTTCAAAAGCAATAATACTCCAAGGACAAATCTAAAAAAAAAAAAGACAGCAATAACATGTTTTTCTTGGATGGCGCAAAATCAGAAGAGGTTGCCGGAGAAGCTATTATTATCATGTTATTGTTTTTAAGAGTAAACCTCAAAGTGAGAAATGATCAAATACATTTGTAGATGGTGGCAACACCTAATTTAAGACCATGATCAGTGAGAAAGCACTGCCATTGTGCAGATGGTTCATTTTCAATCGTTACAGTCAAATGCAATTGGACATTTCAGGAAAAAAAAGCAAAAGGAAGTGAAGGACTAAAGCAAATCAAATGTAACCTCAACCAAACTATGCATTATGGATGTGTTTGCCTCTGCCTCCATTGTCAGGAAGACACTGCTGAATATACTGATCAGCCATAACACTGGAAACACTGAAGGTTTACCACAGAATATAATGCAACAGCCCTGTAATAAATTCTCCATTCAGGAGAAGTTGGATTTTTAGTGGAGGTGTTGACATATTTTTTCAGGATTGTGATTTGTGACACTGTTGAACTGTACTGGGTTATACAAGCGGTAAACCTCATATTTCGGTCATCTGACTCATATGCGTTAGGCTAGATAACCTGTGTAGCTGCCAAAAACACACTATTGTGATCAACTGAAAATGGAGCAAGGTGTGGTTAGATAGACGGGCAAGGCTATGTCAACCACCTGCATGCAACATCATGTTAACAGAGAGCTTTACCTCTGTGGGCAGATTTAGACGTCTGATAGGGAGCAGCAGTCAGGTTTGAAAAGCCCAACATGATGGATTGAACTGCAGTCTCAAATGACAAAGATCAGCCTTAGAATCAGAATATAATGCAAATGCCCTGAAATAAAGTCTCCCTTCAGGAGTTTTATATTGAGTTTTTGAGTCTGTTTGAGAGAGGCGTTGGCATAGTTTAATGATTGTTATTGGGACTGTAATTTTTGATGCTGTTGAACTGTACTGGGTTATATGAAGAGGTATCCCTGATATTTTGGTAATCCCACTCATACTATGCATTAGGGTGACAAAATATTAGGGACACCTTTCAGAATAACCCAGTACAGCTCAACAGCAACACCTATTATAAGTACATAATCTTGTCCGTCTATCGAACCACACTGCGCGCCATTTGCACACACTCTTTTTAGTCCTGTACCAACACATAGGTGATGTTAATCTAATAACTTTATTTAACGTTATTTTTTACCTTTTTGAATAGTTCTCAGTGTTTTTTTGCTATGTGCCTATTTTGATATTGAGGCCTTGTGTTTGCTAGTCTTTTTTTATTTGTCTTGTTAATCTGTGATTGCTGCTCTGAGGAAACAGCACAAATAACAGTTTAATGACATCCAGATGATTAAAAAAAAAAGTCAAAAAAAGAGAAGGAGAAAAGACCCTTACCAGCAATATCCACAGGCATGGAGATGGTCCTGCTAAGAGTTGGCACTGTTGCTCCATCCTTCCCCTGCTCTCCTCCTGCGAATGTGTCCAGTGTGCCGTAATTAATAAAAACATGAAAAAACTTGGAGGAAAAATGGACAGTTTCGACATTTAGAAGCACTGAATGTACTGCACAATCAAAATTAATTTCATCAAACTCTCTGATTGGCTTATTTCACAGTGTTAATCATTTTAAATTAATTTGGAAATCCTATCACCATTATAGACTTTCCTTTTCAGCTTTCTTTCCCTACCTGTGACGTCACCCTTGATGGCAGCTTCCCGATGCTCCTCAGGCACTGTCAGGCTGCCGAAGCGCTTGCCATGGCGGATGGGACTGGTCCGAGTGGGGTGCGGAGACGGCGGTGGCAGGCGCGATGGCTGCATTTCCTATAAGATCAGTGTGTGTGGTAAGTTATATAATGTGTGGTATTTTTGTGATTGTGATTGTGAATGTGTGTGTGTGCGCGTGTGTGTGCGTGTGTGTGCGTGTATGTGTGTGTGTGTGATAAACTTACATGGCTGAAGAGCTCATTTGTGAGCCCCAGATAGTTGTGCAGGGCGAGGACAGTCACTCTTTGGAGACGAACCATGATAATCTGAAAAGTTACCACAGCATGTGAATACGCACTCCAACAGAGCTTAATATTGCAATTTAGAGTCGACAGAATTACACTTGGAACAAATCTTACTTGTACTACCCGCACCAGGCTCTCAGGGTACTTCTCAAATATAGCAAGGAAGGCCTCTACAGGTAAACGGAGAACAGTGGAAACCTCCGCAGCCCGTGCAGACACCGTTCTGTAAGGCTTCTGGTGGCCCTTGACACAGAAACAACACACACACAAAGTCTCTACATCATTTTCACAGACACATTTATAAATGCTGGGATGTATTTAAGATGAGCAAGATTTTCATTTGCATCACAAGATGAATGGCTGAGTCATCCCGATAGCGAAGGCCTGGTGAGTCACTGAATGTGAGTGATGTGAAGGATAGGAGAAGTGAGAGAAACCATCCAGATCTCATTCAGGAAGGAGTGCGATTGTGTCTGCAGGAGTCACGCTGCACTAAAGAGTGCGCGTGTGTTTGTGCCAGAGAGTGTGTGACTAAAAAAGTGCGAGTAACCTACTGTAATGACATCCAGGATGCTGAGGAGGCTGTGGACGCTGTCTCCTGGGAAAACCTCTTTCACCACACTTTCTTTGCCATCCTAGGACACAAGAGCGAGAGGTGTTGTCCACATTGACAATCAGAAATTTGTTTGGGTTCATTATCACAATATTGCGAAAGAACTGAGAACTGAGGTCTCTATTGAGACAAACACCTCATATATAAATACCTTAAAAAGTTGGCTATAAACTCTCATTTGACACTAATTAAGCAACCCTAACCACCACATTCCTCCTGCTGCCTAATGAGATTTTCACGAGTCAAATTTTACAAGAGTCTAATTAGCTATTAAAGACAGACCTTCTATGTTTGAGCCGATTATGAGCAAGAGTTAGTTTTAACCACAAAATGCAATAGACCATATAATCCTTCAAGACGAAAACAACTGCTGCATGCTTCAACGGCTTGCTTACCGTTCCAGTAAGGCACAATTCTAGTTTTCCATCCTGAACCACATAGATGCTGCTGTCAGGCTGGCCCGGCCTGAAGACGTATTCCCCCTGTTGGAACTGCACAAACACCATGTGTTTACACAGCTCCAGGAAGAGGGGCTTCTCAAAGTGACCCAGTACACTGCAGTGAAAGACAGCAGAGAGGACAGGTAAATAGAGTTTCGGTAAATTTAAAATGCTGCAGTTTGTTTAAATGAGCACTGCACCACTGATCTGGTTGGGTTAGTATATTTGAAAAACGTGCTGCTCTTTTCAAATTCTGCGTTAAGTTGTGTGGAATGCGAGTAGTTGGATTTTATGAGCTCATTTTGCCAGGCAACGTGTCCAGAACAGATTCATATATCTCATAAAAGACATACCAGCAGGAGTCATTCATTACTAATGCTAGGTAAATTAAGAGCAGACATGTTTCGAAATTTCTTGCGCCACGAAATTGCATAATGGCACGGTTACAGAGATGAGAAGGAGGCCCAACCTACCGGACATTTTTAAGCATGTAGAGCACCTCAGAGGGGAGGTGAGAGTTGGCCACGTCAAACTCGGTGAGGTCGGCCTCCAGCACCGAGGGAGGAGGCTCCTTGGCCTGCAGGGTGGGCACCTCCTTCTTAAAGCGCAGGATCCTGGAAAGGAGAGAGTGACATAGGGACAGTAAATCAGGTGAGGTAAGGAGATGGAGACCACAAACCGGTGGAGGTGAGAATGTGCTTTCTGGTGTACTTTTTGGCAATGTTGAGCATCTTCTGCTTCTTTTTCAGGCGTGGCCGAGAGGAGGAGGATGTACCCACCAGGGACGAGGTAGACTGGGAGACCTGTCAGGGAAACAAATTCATGTCAGAAAAATGGGAGAGGCAAATATTGCTGTCGTGATTTAAGCAACTGAAATTGTTGTATGGCACATAGGAAATCTAAAAGTAAAGTCACTGGCTGTTTAAGCGTTATTCTTTTCTGTGGAACACTCACTTTACGCATGATCTTCCGCCCATAAAACATGACTTTGTCCCTCTTGCGAAAGCGGTATTTGGGAGCCTCCTGAGCTTCAATGTCTGAAGTACAAGCAATGACAAATTAGCACAGAAACACACAAAAGCTGTTATTTTCCACCAGCGTCATTGCATGCCGTCAGCGCATGGTGAGAAATGGATCTCGGCAAGTACTGACTTCGAAGCTTGATCCTCCTCAAGATGAAGAAGATGAGGACGGCGATGAGGACTATGGCGATGCCAGCACCAATCACCATCCCCACCATCTGCAAAAGAACGCAGCAAGGGAAGTGATGTGCATGCAGGATCAAGTGTTGCAAAAGGACACACTGATCAGACTTGCACATGCTGCAGCACTGGAATGATACTTTCTTGGAGGTTGATCAGACCTCACTATTTCATCTGCTTGTTTTCTCAACGTTATTGAGACAAATTCCGCTTCATCCCTTTGTGGCATTAATTGTTGGTGATGGTAGAGATGCAATATCCGCTGCCGTGATAAAACAGCTGCTGAAATGTCTCGATGACGCCTCATCACACACTCACCATGCTCGTCTGTAGTTCCTCCTCCACAAACGTCTTGATGTTTTCCAACCCGTCCTAATGTCACAAAGACATACAAAGAAATGACTCAACCAAACAAGCATAAACATAGCTTGCAATGATGTACCAGTATGCTGCTTTATTCAGACTGAAACGCTGTGTGAGGCCAAGCCTGAGGGCTTCGGTTCCACTAGAGTGTAATGGAATGTGGCAGTAAATCATTTGTCCTGGAGGCAGGAATGTCTGGCTATCAGGGCGAGGGAAACATGAGGAGATGGTAATGAAGATGCAGCATCATCTCTGACCTTCTCCACACTGGTGCCTTTATGTGCATCTCCCAAATATGTTTCCAATTTCTTTAACATCGCCTTTCCCTCAGTTAAAAGCTTAATTATCTCATGGTTGGTTGCTCCACAATCTGAGACTGATTCTTGCTGCCCGAGATCAGTTTGCTTGTTTTGCTCCAATCGATCAAAAGAATGTAGATAATGTGCTCACTTCTCGATGCAAGTGGATGCTAACTGAGCCTGTAAGCAATATCTATAGATTATAGAGAACACCTAACCAAACTCTGACTGATCCACAGCAAAGACCAGTCTCCATCTTACATGGCCCAGAACTCCTTGTACTCATGCTAGTTTGGGTAGTTCAGTCAGTTTAACAAAAAAAGAGATGAATAATAACCGACTTCCACTCTGTGCGTTGTTTTCATGTTGGTCACAGATGAATGAAGAGGTCCATAAGTTCATGTGGTGCTGGGCGATATACCG